>ML366835.1:0-25107 GCA_005239505.1 Nicotiana paniculata | reverse complement strand
TTTCTGCATAGGAAATCAGAGTGTTTCCATGCTTCAATTACCACAAATCGTTCAGCCTTAGGAGTATCTTCCCCCACAACTGGAACATCCTCCTTGATGAATCGTTGCAGGTTTAGTGTAGTTAGATAAAATAACATCTTCATCTGCCAACGTTTGAAGTCTGTACCGCAAAATTTCTCGGGTTTTTCTGCTGGTGCCATCGTATGTGTTGGTCTTGACGAAACATCAGCACTTGATGAAGCACACGTTCCAGCAACATTTTCATTAATTTGGTTTTCATTCGTCATGTTTCTGTAGAGTTGGAAACAAACAGAACTTCGTTAAATCAGTGAAGTTTTGATATCTTCAAACTGAATACCAAACCAAACATACAACACGTAACAATGGTGAAGTTTTTATATACTTCAAACCCGTACGTTTATTATTCCGGTAAAGTTTTGATATACTTTAAACCGGACAGAATAGTTATTGGAGTAGAAAGCACAAAGGCTTTAGTCTCCAAACCAGTATACAAAATATAGATAACAGTTCAATATAAATTTCAACACAGAAACGTTAAATAAAACTCCTTAAGCTTGTTGTCGATACTGTGTTAAAATAAACTGTTAGAAGAAACAGAGAATCTGTAAATGATATGAAATATTCCGAGTCCACAATTTCCTTGTGCACCCTAAAGGAATTTTAACCCCCTCACAAGTTGCCAAGGTAATAGATTAAATCCTCGCAGGATGAAACAGAATAAACCTTCCTGCAACAGTGACAATACAAATTGCAGGATATCAACGAACTCAAAGAATGGAGCAAAATCACACTTACGAATTTGAGAGAGAGACTGCGAAGTAGAATGCAGGATTTTCAGTAGGAAATTCTGGATTTTCAGCGAGTGAAAAGGAAGTCATGCCTCGGAATTTATAGGCAGTGTGATGTCTGTTCAGGAAGAGGTGTCTGTTCAGAAGGAAAGGCAGCGTTTGGATTATACGCTTCAGTTAATTCCGTTAATGAACTGACTGGCATTTAATTAATTCTTAAATAATTAATTAAATAACTTTTGTCCAAAAATAATCTTATCGATCGTTTGACAAAGCCGAAGCCGAAGCCGAGCGACGACGGCGGCGCGAGAGTTCATTCTCTTTAACTCCTTTTAAGAGCTCTAAGAAGTGATTCTATATTTATACACACAAGTGTAGTTGTCTTTCACTAATGTGGTACAAAGTTCATGACAAAACTCACTTAATTCAAATTTTCATTTCCCTCCATTTTCCAGTTCACACTCCTTGTCTTTAAAACCCAATGGCTTTAAAGTCCAACAGTTTAATTTATGGAAGTTTAGTATATTAATACCTTGCTTATGTAAACAAAAACAGGATAACACCAATTAGTTCACCACCTAATAACCGAAAAACATCATGTGATAGAAACTTTAATATTAAAAAATATAAAAAGATACTGTGATCTCGATGGAGTCAATTTAATCACATATACTCTTGACCTTAGCAAAACTGAATAAAAAGTAATGTTAGTTATTTATATTTTCCGTCTTCGTCAAATGAAATCATCATTTTTAACTAAGACAAACAACTTTGAGTGTCAACCTGCACCTACACTATTATATTGGCTTCTTAGATTAATAATATTTCTATCCTACCAATTCTTTCAATGGCACGTAGTGACTGTTTGTTATTTTCTTCTAGACGATACAAAGACATTTTTCTTACATATTATCTGCTCCACAATTTTTTTTATTGGCCTTTGATCAAAATTCAAAATTAAAATTTTTAATTAGCTAATTAACACAGTAGATGTTTTTTTTGAAATGCTTTATGTCCTTGAAGGTAAGTCCAGAGGATGGAGAAAAAAAATAATGAAATACCATACTTGATATTCGCTATTTGCTAAATGGCCAAGAAAGGTTTACATACATGCAGACAGAAATTTGTTCACTTCAATTATATATTCATCATGTTGGTCGAAGTTCAGATAATACTATATGGTTTCAAGCTAAATTTTATCCGGAAATGTACCTATTACTTTCTTCAGTCAAAAATATTAACCGTTCTCATAAATTAGATTTGTTTCAAAATATTTATGGAATAAGAATATTTTTATTTATTTATTTATTTATTTATTCAAATTCACGCTTATTGCTCCAATTAGTAAATTGGTTTAGCTAAGTAAGACATCCAAAGAGAGATATAATTAAGATATTTAGACAAATTCTCTGCTATTTATGGTTACTAAACATCTTTCTTAAAGGGTGTACAAAAATCGTAATAGATAATATATACAGAAGGTGGTAGTAAATAGAAAATATATTTGACTTCACGCCATAATAAAAAATAGCCAATGTTTTTAAATTTTAATCAACCTAGTCCATATTGTACATATTTTGAAAGCACTAGCAAATTCAAAACATGTGTTCTTACAACCATTGCTTCTAAAAATTATGGAGTTAATATTGTGTTCTTACAACCATTGCTTTCACTCTCTCTTCTTCTCACATCTTCTACATATGCTTCAAGGGGCCGCGTATTTTCTGCTTCTTCCCCTGTGTCACTTGGTTACAATGTAATAAAATTGAAGAGTAAAAGTCCACCATTGAAGGTCATTCAGATCTTTGCTTTCGAAAATAGGATTTTTGAGATTGTTAGTTGTTTGGATTGGGTGGTGTTCCAATTGATTGAAAATATCAAAAGGAGTTCAAAATTTAAATTTGAAGTGATTTTGAGTAGATTTGAGCTAAATTTCAGAAAAGACGCAAGGAAGAAGGCAAAGTCAGTTTTTTTGTATAATTATGTATAATCTTCTATAATAGTGTATATGAGTGTATAAACACATCTTATACTCTATTATACACTTTTATACATATTTATACAAGCGTCTATAGACGAACTTTTTCTGTGATTTTCAGTTGCAATTCTTGCTCAAAACCAGTCTAAATCTCCATTAAATGACTTCAAATTTTATATGCAACCTCCTCATACTATTTCTAACAAGTCTAAATAACACTCACTCCAAATTTCTCACAAAAAAAAAATTCAAAATTTAAACTCACATATTTAAGCTTGTTAAAAATCTAATTTTCACCACCCAAATGGATTTGGTTTGTTGAACTAATTATATTTGAGTTACAATTACTGATTCGAATATTAACTTAAAAGCTTGAGCAATCTTTTTAAATATTAAATAGTAATTTCGAGAACCAATTGGAGTTGAATGTTGAATCTTAGTATATTATTTTTGGGTTAGTTGGTTGTAAATTAAAATATGGGCTATAAAATTGAAAAATAGGGAGTCCAATTATTTTTATGTGAAATTTTCCTAATAATGAATTGGTGAGATGCTTAATTTCTAACTATTCTAGTTAAATAAAAACTAGACCCGAAGCTTTGGAAAGGATAATTACGATCGAAAAAATTTCTTAGTCACAATTAAGAGAATTAAATATATCCAAAGAATAATACGTGCAGTATTCAAGTGTTTAGGTGTCAAGTTTCAACACTAGCACAATTGTCTCAACTATATGCATATCGAAAATATTCTGCTTTATGTTCTTAAAATTGTTTTCAAACACGACCATAAGGGATTAGTAATGTTGACCTTTCCCGATTTTTCTCCCCTTTTCACTATTAACAGATAAATTCATTTGAACAAAAAAGAAAAAGTGTAGTATAAAAAAGAAAACCATTACTGCTAAACCTAAAATATTCATATGTGTATGATTAAAAGTTGGTAAAAGGTCATATCACTTGCAAGATATATCAGCTGAACCCCATCACTTTTGATAGGGACCTGAATTTATCTGTGTAAAATTACTAAAATTGTTGAAAAAGATATCAAATTATAAACCCATAACTCATATTCAATGGTTGGGATTCGAGTTTCAAACCAATAGAATTTTGTTATATATATGAATACCAAAAACTTCCGCGTGGCCATGGATTGATACACAAAGAAAGGGACAAATATGACAAAGACAAAGGACAGATGGGGCAGTGGTTGGTAAGTGAGTGAGCTCAGATATTACAACAACTACCTATGTCTCTTCTCATCAATTCCTGGGGTCTACTACCTCTTTAATAGTAAGTCCTTTACGTCAATATGGTTTTTTTTTTTTTTTTTTTTTTTTTGGGTTATGGGGATTTATGTTTGAAATAATTTTACCACCACCTCAAAGGTTTTGATAATTACAAAATATTCCTCTATGATTATAGAAGAAAGTTACATGATATTTTATACAATTGAAAGTCTACAATTTTTTTATTTTAAGAAAAATTAGACCGGACAACTTAATTCACTTGCTTATATATTGTGTTATATTATCAAATAAAATATGAGTTCTGATGCTTGAAACATGTTATTGTCATTGCACAATAAAATGAGGGACTAAAAATAAAACTTTATCCACTTTACTAGAAAAATATGTTTACTAGAAAAAAAACTTAGTTTGGAATGCATAAGTTTCTGATAAAAAAAAAGGTACAGATAATTAGAGAGATTGAAGCAATAATGCTATCATTTTGAATGAAAATCTTAAAAAAGAAAAGAAAAGATAAAAGTATCGTGTTTTGAGGGTTTCACTTTTAATATTATCTTAATCTATGTATATGGATAATGGGTCGGATGAGATCGGGTTAGGTTGGGTCATTTTTTTATTTTAATTGGGTTATTATTTATTAGATTCAAAATAAATAAAAAGATGCAGCATACAAAAATATTACATGAAAATTATATTTTTCGGTCACTATGATCTTTTTGTGAAGTAAAAAAAGTTTTTATGATTTTTGTGTGAAAAAATATAATTATATGGCTTTGATAAAAAAATATCATAATTATATGACTATTTGTGAAATTTACCTGCGCAAAACATACATGAGGATCAAGTTACTTTTTTTTCCATATACATGATGGATCAAATCCAAACAAAACAAAATATGCAAGGCCAAGTTGCTTTATAAGACTCTGTGTGTGTCTATATATATATCTATCTATATATAAAAGTTTCTGTTGGACTCTTTATACAACTTTAATGACTAAAGAGGGGCTGATTTTGTAATGTCAGTACTATAAAGGTAGTCTATGTAAGTATCAAAAACTTCAAGGGGGATTAAGAAAATGTACTGTATTTTAGTTTTTGAGATATTATTGATGAAGTCAAGAATGGACATGATTATAGTGAATATTTAAATTCTTGGTTGAGATGAAACAATGAAATGGATAGATGAGATTTTCTTCTAGAACATGGCCAATAAAAAAGGCAAAGATCCCATGTTACTCATACCTAACAAAGTTGGCAGCTTCTGCTTTCTTCCTCTAAAATTAAAGGATTGTATAAATTTGTGTTTGTGTCAACCTTTTTGGATAAGTTTTCTCACCTAAAGATCCATATGTTTTGTCCTACTATCTTCGTCTAAACTAAAAGGGTTGATGGGTTGTTTCTTACATAATTTAAATTGGAATAGAAGCATAGTTTTTATCTTTATTTTTTATGGAATTGATTTTAGATTGAAAGTGTTAGGTAGATGAATGAATGACATGTACACTAGTAGGTCCGTTTTGTTTGTCTTTTTAATGTCCATCTATACATAATTGGTTGGGCCAACTGAAAAAAAGAAAAAAGAAAAAAGAAATCTACAAGATATTGTAAGGGTTAATTCATTTTTGAGTCATTTTTTGAATTTTCTTTTTCCCTCCCAATAGAATGTTTAATTATGTATTTACTACTTTTTAAAAGAAGTGGACAAGCAACCAATATTTGGTGGAAACTTAAATAGTTTTATACTTTTGGAATAATATTAGACGAATTCTTCTGATATTTTTAATGAGTAGGTGCAATATATTTTGAGCTACCAATGAAGTTTCTAATTATGGTAGCTTCCGTAATGCATCAAAAATACATGAGAAGTATATCTTTATGTGGTGTTACTATGATATGTATGGAAATGATGGAACAATCTCATTAAATTGGTTGTTGCAACTAATTTTTGTTAGGTTAAAGAACATAAATGTCCATATCCTCTAATTAATATTTTACTTATCCTTTATTATTGATTTCTTTTGAGAAAATTTGAACTACTTTCATTCTCTAATTAAGCGCTTTTTTGTGTGGGTATTACTTGTATGAATTACTTCCATGACGTTCTAGGTCTTTTGAGGTTTGTTAATTAATAGCATTATTAGAATATAAAATATATGCATTTTACTTCTACTATAGTTCAGTTTTTTTAAATAAATTTAACCCTTCTATTTACAATTTATTCCTTTTCATAGTGAGATTTCTTTCTTCTCTCAGTTGTGCCAATAACTATATCCAAAGCAAATCGTATAGAAAAGGTAAAATTAATTCTTAATACTCGAGGATGAATATTGTATCTCTGTTGGTGTTAGTATGTCGAATAATTAAGTAGTAATAATAGGCTTTTTATGTCGAAATTATTGATCATTTGAGAGTCGAATCTGTACTAAAATTCTTTCTTTCTGTTGTTCTGATATCATGTGTTTGTATATCATGGTGTCACGACCCAAATTCCTGATCTCAGGGATCGTGATGGTGCCTAACACCACACTTGCTAGGCAAGCCAATATTAGAACTCGAATAATTTATTTTCTTAATTTATTACTTAAGCATAAACAAATAACTTCCAAAGGAACTCAATTAGAATAATTCTCAACAACAATAAAATAAAATAATAATGATAACCATTTAAATAAAATGGATCACAAACTAATTATGTAAACAACTCTAAGATTACCCCAGGGTTTGGTGTCACAATCCACGAACTACTAAAGAATACTACAAATAATGGCCGAAAGAAATGGTATAATTGTTCTGAATATACTAAAACAGTTTTATAAAAATAGGAGAAGACTGCGAATGCCGACAGATATACCTCGTGTCTCCGAATAAATAGATGGATGCTCTAAAAAACTCTACTACTGGCTAGTACCTGGATCTGCACAAAAGATTGCAGAATGTAGTATCAGTACAACAGACCCCATGTACTGAATAAGTGTTGAGCTTAACCTCGGCGAAGTAGTGACGAGGCTAAGGCGGGGCTTTAACTATAAACCTGTGATATTAATATATATACGATAACACAATAAAATAATTCTACACGAACAAGAAAATATATCTCAGACAATAATTGTAAAACATGAAGGAAATCTAAACACATCAATTCAAATACTGCAACAATAATAAAGTAACACAACCGCCTCTTTCAGGTCTCAACTATAACCAATCCTCAACAATTTTCAAGTTTTCAAACTTTATCTTTGAATAAAAGTAGTGCCAAAATATGAAAATAGTAATATAAAATAGGAAGTTTCAAATCTTCGTTTTTCAAGAAAACAAAATAGTAAAAATAAACATTTAGCTTTTCAAATTTTTTTTTTTTTTTGAAAATCAGTAAAAATATAAATGTCCCCCCTTATCTCTCCTTTTGCAGCGTGCAACCCGCTCCCATCTGTCCTCCCTAAATATATCACCCTTATTGCTCCTCCCTAAATATATCACCCTTATTGCTCCTCCCTGAATATATCACCCTTATTGCTCTTGTTGCGGCATGCAACTCGATCCCACATGTCCACCCTTATCACTCCTTTTTGCGGCGTGCAACTCGCTCCCACCAGACATAACATATCAGTTTATTCATAAAAAAAATTCACAATTCAGGCCAAGCCTTTCACAATACTGTTATTTCCACAATTTCAAACAGAAAATCATATAGCTCGTAAGCTTTAACCAATATCATTTCACAATAAACCCAACCAGAATATAAGTAAACACTGTAACGCTGTCAATCCAGCTCAGTCTTTATATACTAAGATAAACTCAAGAGAACAACCAATACTTTTAACACACTAACAACAACAATTACGAAACAGTTAGACTGCATTTCTCACAACTTCCTCAATATTATCAAAACGAAACCACCAGGAACGTGTATATATATATATATATATATATACATATATATTACTCGTAAAAATAATACCAAACCTCTAAACCGGTATACATATCACAAGAAAATCAGCTCAAACAACCAGAACTCTTTCCAAATAATCACAATAATATCTAACAACATATCAACAAGGCGAAATAATCATAGAAGCAATAATGAACAGATAACAATTAGGACAATAATCAATTAAGTTGGGAACGAGAAGGGGAATCATGTTTAAAAATTAATTTGAGTGGTGCATAGATACTCGTCACCACACCTATACACTACGCCCATGCATTTCACATAGCAAACAAGTGGGGAGTCCTATTCCCTCAAGCCAAAGTTAGACCAAACACTTACCTCAATTTCGCAGGCCACTCACTGCTCAATTATCGCTTTTCCTTTTGAATTCACTTCTAAATTGCTCGAATCTAATCACAATTAACTTAATATCATTAACTAATGCTAAAGGAACTAACTTTATTGAAGAATATAATTTTTCCTAAGTTTTTTCAAAAAATGTCAAAACCCAACCCTGGGCCTGCTTGGTCTAAATTCGGGGTTCAGACCAAATTATGTTTACCCATTCACCCACGAACCCAAATATGCCATTAGTTTTGAAATCCGACCTTAATTTGATATAAAAATTCAATTTTTATAAAACTCCCTAATTCTACCCAAAACCTAGATTTTAACCATGAAAATTCTTTGTTTTTGTTTTAAAAGTGATACAAAATAGTAAGGAATTGAAAGAACAAGGTTCGAAATTGATTACCTATGAATTGGGGATGAAGATTGTTGAAGAAAAATCATTTTTAGGGCTAAAACTTCGAAAATTTGGAGAAGAAAGTGTTCTGCCCGTTCTTTAACAGGTATTTATATTAGCTGGCTAGCCAATTGTGCAATCGCGTATAAAGAGGTGCGATCACACAGTGTAAGCGAAATTTGTGCAGTGCATTCGCATGGGGAGGGGTGCGATCGCACAGGGTATTGACCTCCCCTCCCCCCAGGCCTGATTTACTCAGTGCGTTTGCACTGTAGGATGTGCGATCACACAGCTTGGCCAGGCTGTGCTCCGCGATCGCAAGCAATAAGCTCCGTTCGCACATTGTACCAAACATGCCTCAAATTTTACTCTGTGTGGTTGCAGACTTTCCTATGCGATCGTACAGGTCAAAATACCTGGACACCAGAACTGAAAAAAAAACCAGCAGTTATTTTTAAGTGAAAAACACCCCGTGGCTTATCCGAAACTCACCCGAGCCCTCGAGGCTATAAAAAAATCATGCACGCAAGTCTAAAAATATCATACGGACTTGCTCGTGTGATAAAATCATGAAAATAACATGTAAATCTATGAATTAAACCTCAAAACTCATCATTTTCAACAAGAACTCCTAAAGTTCATAATTTCTCAACCGGATATCCGAATCACGTCAAACGAACTCCATTTTTCACCAAATTTCACAGTTAAACTTTAAATATCATAACAAAGCTGTACCGGGCTCTGAAACCAAAATATGGGCCCGATACCAATGATTTTTAACATTATTTCTTTTCTTTAATTCATAAATATTTCAGCAAAATAATTTCTTTTAAAAATTAATTTCTAAGGCTTGGGACCTCAGAATTCATTTTCGGGCATACGCTCGAGTCCCATATTTTACTGCGGACCTCCTGGGATCGCCGGAACACAAATCCGGGTCCTTTTACTTCAAATGTTGAGCAAAGTCAACTTTTATCAAATTTAAATTCTAAAAATCACTATGTCTTATATTTCCACTTAAAAGCTTTCCGATTTCACGCCCGAAATGCGTACGCAAATTGAGGTATTTAATTTTAATCTTTTTATGACTATTAAACATAGAACAGAGTTTAATTTTATAAAATGACCCCTTGAATCATCACACATGGCAGGGACATGAGGAAGATCTTCCATGTGAAAGAGAAATGCACCAGAACTATTATTTTAAAATAAAAAAGAAAGGAAAAGATAAAAAAAGATACTTAATAATGTTTCCATTTTCGCATAAAAAATTGTTTATGGGTCCAATCCAGCAAATGTGTTCTTTTGCAGAATTCGAGTGCTACAGAGCCCAAATAATAGACGTAGAAATAACATAACCACTTTAACAGGTTGCTATTTAAAAATTAGTCAGTGTATTCTAAATTTTAGTTTTTTAGTTTAATTTTTTGGAACAAAAGTGTCTTGTCTGAAGAGTCGAATCAAGACCTATACTAACTAAGTAGGCGCGCTAACCATTGAACTACGAAATCTTATTGCTCTCTTATTTTAGTTCTAAATAATTAATCTCCTACTTTATGGATTTGCTATAAATTCAAATATAACTATAAATGATAAATTTGTTGTAAGTATAGTTATGAAAGATAAATACATTATAAATATTTGATGTGTCACGTAATTTTTTCATTTCTAAATACTATTCATGAAAATGGCTATATGTGCACTTGCCCCGTCAATGACCAATTGGCCAAAATTGTGGTCTTCAATATTCGGTCCATTTGCACAAATAATCGTTCTTAAGGTTGCTCTTTAATACATGGTCACAACAATAAAGAGTGCAGCTTTAGCCAGTTACGACCATGTTTTAAAGAGCAGCTTTAAAGTGGTTAATTTTTTTTATCAATACGGTAGCTGCATCTCCATGAGAGAAATTTAAAAATAATAAAATTTACAAGTGATAATTCAAAAATATCTACAGTTTCAAAAGTAATTGAAATTTAGCCACTTTTCATGTAAAGATAAATTTAAACGAAAACACTGTTCAAAATCCGAAAAGTATTCCAACATAATATACTTATACTGGAGTACTAGCAAAGTATACTGGATCTCCAGTATATTATACTAGAGTTCCAACAAAGTATACCGGTCCAACATAATATACTGAAAGTTCATACACAGGTGCTCGAATTTCCAGTATATTATGCTGGAAATATGCTGGAAGTTCATACACAGGTGCACCGAACTCTAGTACATTATGCTGGGCCGGTCTTTGTTGCAATAAAATAGTAGCTATTTTTCAATGACTTAACACTGTCTATTTTTGAATGATCAGTCCGAAAATTAGCTAACCCGTACTATTTTGGATCCGCCTTTAATTCCTTTTGTCACATTATGATACTAGTGAAGGTTTTATATTATGTGATGCGAGATTTTCTTTTGCGGTATTTTTTTATTATTTATCTATACATTAAATAATTGATCCAATTTAAAGATTATTAGTACGTTTTATAATTTAATATATGTTCGAGAGATATTAATATATGCAAGTAGTTACATTACATATAGTTTTTTTCCGCTTTATTTTTATTATATGTCATTCTATAATTAAACATTTCTATAAATATCATTTATTTCGATCGATTTTTGTCTTCTAGAAGCGACTGACAGTTATACGCCTATAAAACATCTAATATTCCAGTTTTATATGATATTTGTAAACAACAATTATCCAAAAAGTTAGTTTTTTTTCCATCTTTTTATGTTTTGAGAAACTGACAGAATACAAAATATCACCAACTTCAACTTTTAATTTCTCATATTTCATGTTCACAAGAATTTTTTATGTTTCAATTTTCTCGTTTCCACTTAGAAAATTTATTGATGTTATGTCTCCAATAACAGAATATCGTCTACTTTTTGGATGCATCACATATAGCACAATGCACATGAATCTTATTGAGAAAAAGATATACTATTGTAGCTTTTTTATATAGTTTTTATAACCTTAAAATATCATTTCAAACGATGTGCTTATTTGTCACTACAACCACTTGAAACTTTCTTATCTACCATTTTGAAAAAATAAAGTGTTTCAAAATTGATACTGTCTTTTAAATTAAATAATATATTATGTATACACTTTTTGTAATTCCACTATATTTCACATAACTAGTAAAAGTAGAATAATTTTGTTATCTAACTAAAAGTTAAGAACTGGGCTAGAAAATAATTATTCAAGGTAGAATAAACTTTTTAGTATCAAAACACCCTAATAATCATAAAAATCATAAAGCTTAGTATAGATCATGGAAGCATTTGAATTTTTAATTAAAGTAGTGTAAAAACATATGCTATATTATAATTGACCATCCTTTTGTATTTTATGCTAATTATTTTGGGATATTACACAAATAGCGACTCATATTAATTGCTTACTTTTTCTAGCCATTGTCACGACCCAATTTTTTTCCTCCGTTGCGTGTCGTGATGGCATCTAGTCTTACGGACTAGGTAAGCCTAACATTTACTGAATAACAACAATAATTAAATAATATCTAACAATTTTTGAAATAGAAATCTCTATCAAATTTACAAATTTCCTAAACCGGTAGTACAAGTCATAAGTTCTACAGAGTTTGTTACAAATTTCTAAATACAACTGTTCTGAAATAATGTAAACAGTATGAATACAAAATCAAAAGGTGATTCCGAAGCATGCAAACGCAGCATCAGGTTTACCTTGAGTTTCCACAGCAACAATCTGCACTGCTAGCTAATGATCAACTGACTTTGCAATACCTGGATCTGCACAAAAATATACAGAAGTGTAGTATGAGTACACCACAGCAGTACCTAGCAAGTATCAAGACTAACCTCAGTGGAGTAGTGACGAGGAACAGTCAAGACACCTACTGAGCTAAATAACCTGAACAAGTATAAGTATAGCAACAATAGAGTATGATATCTACATAAAGACTATGCGATATGGCAAATAATATGGTAATTGCAGTAAGAAAAGGGAAACACCAACTATCAGCAGAATACCATAATAATGACATAGAAGAATGAACGGAAACACAACCTAAATCCGATAATCACAGATACAAAAGGGACAAATAACAACTCAACAAAAATGACCGCTTTCACACCAGGTTTTTTCCCAATAAACTCCACGAGGTACCAAACCTCAGACTATTCACAACTTTGGGTCCCAATATCTGAACCCTAACTCTGGGCATCCTGTGCTCTCATTACAATTTATAATCGCACTGATGACTCACGTGCCAAATAGAGCCATTCTCACATAGAAGACAAATAAATAAGGGTGTGAATCTGTACTCAACAATATCAAGAAACCTCTTAACTGATAAGAGTGCTTAACTACGTGTATGCTTCTGCAAGTGTTCTAACATAGTTCATGCCAGCTAGTAAGTATAGAAAAAGAAATGGACAACACGTAGAATGTTTTCCCACAACTTTCCACAATATAAAGCTCACACAGGCAAGTGTCCCATTACACATAATATCAACAACAAGAATGCCCCCAGGCCACACAAGTCATCACAAATCAATCCTTGACACAACGCACCTTGTCTCGCCACATGCGCAATAATAAAGTAAATGCCCGCCTTGTCTCGCCACATGTGCAACCTACATATATAACCCACCTTGTCACGCCGCATGTGCAAATATCAATAGTAACAATAGCACCTCAGAAACCTCGTGCAACACAATAATATCTGCACGACAGAAACCACGTACATCACAATAACAACCACACGGCAGAAACTTCGTGCATCACAACAACAGATACAACAACAATGACAATAACACAAGAGTACGAAAATAAAATCAACTCAGAAATTCCAAAACTGAAAGAAATGGAAGAAACAAACTCACAAGGAAAGACACAACAGAAAATAACGAAACCACCTAGCAATAGCTCAACAAGGAAGATATTCTGTGTAGCAATGACCTCCACATAAGTGCAATTCAACAACAAGGGAGATATCATGAGCCGATAATTTCAAATAAGGATAAGGCAACTATGATAAAGGATAACTAACTTCATTTAGGATTTAGCACTCACGAAAAGTCACAACAATTACAATTTAGGATAAACAACGGAAAGGATAATCATGGCCTCAAATTAAGGATAAACAATTACAGAAGAGATAATAATAATGTCAAAATAAGCAGTTAGGAAATGATGACATGGCAATCGAAGAGGCAACAACTTCAGTTAAGGCACACAAGAGTCAAATAGATAATAAGAGTGGAATATGAAGTAATTAATTCCAAATAAAACACATAGAGGTGAAACTAATAAATGGAAAAATTTAACGTAACAAAAAAACTTCATATTTAATGAACATAAGAACCTACGAGCCCGAAAAGGTCAATTTTTTCATGAATAAGCCCGCGCACGTACTCGTCACCTCACGTACACGGACTTTACATGATACAATTAGCATAAAAGACTCAAATCCTAAGGGATAGTTCCCCCACAAAAGGTTAGGCAATATACTTACCTCAAAGAAGCTAGACCACTAGTCTAAAATGGAATTCTCGAGTGAAATAACTTCCGTACGGCTCAAATCTAGCCAAAATAACTTCAAAGCAAATAAAACTCATAAGAAACTATCCCGGATAATAAAGCTTCAATCTTTATCAAAACTAAAAATCAACCCTAAAGTCGACCCCCGGGCTCGCACCTCGGAACCTGAAAAAATTTATAAAATCTGAACACCCATCCAATTATGAGTTCAATCACACTAATTCTATCCAATTCTGACTCCGAATCGATGTTCAACCCTCAATTATTCTCTTTAAAAAAGTTTTTGATAAAAACCCCCAATTCCTCAATCAAAATATGAATTAATTCAAAAATGAAATTATGTAATTATATTAAATAAAAAATTATAGTTAGATACTGACCCCGTTGAACAGACGAGAAGAACGCCGCAAAAATCACCTCAATCGGAGCTCTAGAACTCAAGATATGCTCAAAATACCAAAATAACGTGATCTGATTTTTATATACTTGGGGATTTTCGCTTTTGCTACAATAAATTCGCACCTGCGCATTTCCAGCTGTAATTTACGCTTTTGCGAACCAATTTTTCGCACCTGCGGGTCGCAGATGCGTACCCAACTTCGCATCTGCGAGGCACCAACACCAGCTCTCTTCTTTGATACTAAAATGAGCATAACTTCCTCATATAATGTCCAAATTCAACGATTCTTTTTTCTATGACTCCGTAATTATGATACGGATGTAATGATTCAATAAAAACAGAAATTGGAGGTCATATTATTAATATTGTATCATTTATTCTTGAAAAAATGAAGTCGAAACATAAAAAACGAGCGCAACACAACCCAAACCTATTCGAAACTCACCCGAGCCCCTCGGGACCACGTCCGAACATACCAATAAGTCTCGAAACATAACGCGGACCTGATCGAGGCCTCAAATCACATCAAACAACATCAAAACTACGGATCGCATCTAAAATGAAATTTAATGAACTTATGAACTTTCAACTTCTACAACTCGCGCCGAAACATATCAAATCAACCCGGAATGACATCAAATTTTGCATGCAAGTCCCAAATGACATAACAGAGTTGTTTCAACTTTTGGAAGCGCATTCCAACCCCGATATCACCAAGTTCAACTCTTGGTCAAACCTCTCAACCTTCCAAAACTTCAACTTTTCAATTTTCGCCAAAATGCTTCAAATTACCCTATGGACCTCCAAATCTAAATCCGGATGCATGCCTAAGTCCAAAATCAAGCTGTTGCAATCGTCCAAAACCCATTTCGAAGTCGTTTACACAAAAGTCAAATTCCGGTCAACTCTTACCGCTTAAGCTTCCAAAACTAGAACCCTTTTTCCGGTTTGACTCCAATCATTCCATAACAGAATTCTACCATGCACGCAAGTCAATACGCATAATACGAAGCTGATTAGGACCTTATGCCGCCGAACGACACTTAAATTCTCAAAAAACCAGCCGGGTCGTTACATCCCCCTACTTAAAACAAAAATTCATCCTCGAACGAGTATAGAGACATACCTGAAGTGGTGAAAAGATGAGGATAACGGCTGCACATATCATGCTCGATCTCCCAAGTTGCCTCCTCGACCGGATGACCCCTCCACTGAACCTTCACTGAAGCGATGTTCTTCGACCTTAACTTTCGAACCTACCTATCCAAAATGGCCACCGGTTCCTCGACATAGGATAAAACCTTGTCCAACTGGACTGAGCTGAAGTCTAGCACATGAGACGGATTGCCGTGATACTTCCGGAGCATGAAAACATGGAACATTGGATGAATTGCAGAGAGACTAGGTGGTAGTGTAAGTCTGTAAGACACCTTTCCAACCCTCTGAAGAATCTAAAAAGTCCCAATATACCTAGGGATCAACTTGCCCTTCCTCCCGAACCTCATAACACCCTTCATGGGCGTAACCCGGAGCAAGACCCGCTCCCCAACCATGAATGCAACATCGCAAACCTTTCGATCCGCATAACTCTTCTTCCTGGATTCGGATGTACGAAGTCGATCCTGAATCCATTTAATCTTTTCCAAAGCATCCTGAACCCAGTCTGTACCCAATAGCCTAGCCTTTCCCAGCTCGAACCAACGCACTGGAGACCGACACCGCCTACCATACAAAGCCTCATATAGGGCCATATGAATGCTCGACTGATAACTGTTATTTTAGGAAAACTCCGAAAGTGGCAAGAACTGATCCTAATAATCCCCAAAATCCATCACACACACACAAAGCATATCCTCCGATATCTGAATAGTGCGCTCGAACTGTTCGTACGTTTGAGGGTGAAATGCTGTACTCAACTCCATAAGAGTACCCAATTCATGCTGTATGGTTCTCCGGAACCGCGATGTAAACTATGTACTCCGATTAGAGATGATAGATACCGGCATGCCATGAGCCTAACAATCTCGCGAATGTAAACCTGAGTCAGCTGCTTTCAAGAGTAAGTAGTAACCACAAGAATGAAATGAGATGACTTGGTCAATCTATCCACAATCACCCAAAGTGCATCGAACTTCCTCTGAGTCCGTGGGAGCCCAACAACGAAATCCATAGTGATCCGCTCCCATTTCCACTCCGAAATCTCTAGCTTCTGAAGCAATCCACATGGCCGTTGATGCTCATACTTCACCTGCTCACAATTTAGGCACCTAGCTACATACTCCACTATGACCTTCTTCATTCTCCTCCACCAATAATGATGCCTCAAGTCCTGATACATCTTTGCGACACCTGGGTGAATGGAGTACCGCAGACTGTGAGCCTCATGGAGAATCAACTCACGCAAATCATCTACATTGGGCACACATAGCCTGCCCTACATCCGTAATACACCGTCATCTCCAACAGTGACATACTTGGCATCACCATGCTGGACCTTATCCTTGAGGACAAGCAGATGAGGGTCATATACTGATGCTCTCTGAAATGATCATAAAGAGAAGGCTGATAAACCACACAAGCCAAAGCTCTGCTCGGCTCGGAAACATCCAATATGAAAAACTGGTTGGCCAAGTTCTGCACATCCAAGGCTAAATCCTCTCTACTACTGGTAGATATGCTAAACTGCCCAAACTCTCTGCCTTGCGAATCAAGGCATCGACTACCACATTGGCCTTCCTCGGATGATAGAGAATGGTGATATCATAATCGTTAAGCAGCTCCAACCATCTCCGCTGCCGCAACGTAACATCCTTCTATTTAAACAGATACTGTAGACTCCGATGATCAGTGTAGACCTCATAAGGGACATTATACAAATAATTCCACCAAATATTCAAGGCATGGACAATAACTGCTAACTCGAGGTCATGGATATGATAGTTCTTCTCATGAACCTTCGGTTGTCTAGATGCGTAGGCAATCACCCTATCGTCCTGCATCAACACTGTGCCTAGACCAATGCATGTCGCATCAGGATACACTATATAGGACCCCGAACCATTAGGCAAAACAAACACCGGGGCTGTAGTCAAAG
Source organism: Nicotiana paniculata (assembly GCA_005239505.1). Lineage (NCBI taxonomy): Eukaryota > Viridiplantae > Streptophyta > Magnoliopsida > Solanales > Solanaceae > Nicotiana > Nicotiana paniculata. The sequence continues at coordinate 7,368 of ML366835.1, read as the reverse complement.
CAGTATTAAGCTTTTGAAAGCTCTCCTCACACTTCTCAGTCCACCTGAACGAAGCACCTTCTAGGTCAATATGGTTATAGGTTCCAGATAGGCGAGAAACCCTTTACAAATCGACGGTAATACCCCGCCAAGCCAAGAAAACTCTGGATCTCCGTAGCTGAGGACGGATGATACTAGGGATTTTAGCTTGTTATTTGCTCTCGTTTGCTTAGGTTTTGGGCCAAAAATGCTAAAGGTATTACCGAAAACTAACTTTATGTGCTTACTTGCAGGTTTTGGTCAAAATGAAGCAAAGAAGACAAAATAAGCTCATGAAGGAGTCAAACTTGCACAAACTAGAAGCAGGAAATGGACGGCTGGCCGCGATGGGAAAGCTTAACCGCGTAGTGTTCATTGTTGAGGCGGATAAAAATGCGGCCCGCAAAAATGAGGTTCAGAGAATCTTCAGCCAAGTATAAACATTGCCGCTGACCGCGCTACAAAAGCGCGACCGTGAATCCTTTGGCGCGGGAGCGACAGGATTTACACTGACAGTGAGATAGAGATTTAGAGAGTTTACAAAGTGGACTAAAAAAGAAGAACGCGGCCGTGAAGTTACCAAACGCGGACACGAATGTATTTACGCTATCCGCAAAACCTAGTCTAGTCCAAGCCCAGATTTGAAGAAACGCGGTCCGCGCTCGTTATTGCGCGTATGCGAAAGTCCAAGCACTGAGGCGCCCACTTTTACGCTGTTAGCGAAACCTCCGTAGGGGAATTTTTGTCCAAAAAAATTTAGCTGTGTATAAATAGATCCTTTTCACATTTTAGGTCAAGTTTGGTATCAGGGAACACGTGAACAATCGCACTTTACCGTTTTGAGTAATTTTAGAGTAGTGTTAGCTTCTATCTTTAGGTTTTATTCTTGTATTTGAATTTTATGGCTTATATTACATCTCCATCTTTGATTTCTACCATTATTATGAGTAGCTAGATCCCATAGCTAGGGTTGTGACCAACCCTAGTGTGGTTATTTAATGGGTCTTGAGTTTTAGGGCTTAATTGTTTATGGGTTAGTGATATTTAGCTTATTTTATGCTTTAATTGTAGAATTGGTGGTTGCAAACACCGATTCGTGCCTTAATGACTCAGGCTCTTCTTGAGAAAGAGGGACTAAGTCTAGGAAAAGTAGGCTACCAAGGAATTGGGGTGAATTCAAGAGATTGATAGCCCCAATTAAAGGGTTAAACCTAGATATAGTAATACCCAACTTGAGCCAATTTCACTTGCATTGCTTGAACACCCATTTGGGCTTGAGAACGCCAAATAGGGAAAAGTCACTCAAACTACCGAGAGGTATAGAGTGAGTATTTATGTGTGAAGGTTATATCACGACCCCAATCATAACAAGCTAGTCCTACACTCTCGACCCCATTAGATACTCGCGTAGGCGGAAGTCACTTCCCTAGTGCTTTTTATCATTTGAAAAAACTCTCACAAAACATTGTACTTAGATTACTTTTAACAATCCATAACATTAAAATTAGAATAGAAACAATCCCAACCATGGTTAGAAGTGCAATTAGAAACAACACGCACAACTAGATTAGGTGGAAACCCAACTCCCAACCAATATTAACTCCCTGTGGATATCGATCCCGACCTATCGGGTAAAAATGCATTGACCTCACCTCGCTACTTTATAGTGGTGTAGAGTTGGAACTGATCAACGGAGTGGGCCAACTCTGCACTGCTTCAATCTTCTTCAGATCTACCTTGATCCCTTCACTCGATACTACATGACCCAAAAATTCCACTGACTCTAGCCAGAATTCACACTTTGAAAATTTTGCATATAGCTTCTTTTCTCTTAAGGTCTGAAGCACAGTCTCAAGTGCTGCTCATGATCCTCTCGGCTCCAGGAGTACACCAGAATGTCATCAATAAACACAATGACAAATGAGTCAAGATAGGGCTACAATACACTGTTCATCAAGTGCATGAACGTTGTTGGGGCGTTGGACAAACCAAAAGACATCACAAAGAACTCGTAATGACCATACCGAGTCCTGAAAGAAGTCTTCGGGATATCTGGCTTCCGAATCTTCAACTGATGATATCCTGAATTCAAGTCGATCTTAGAGAACACTCTAGCACCCTGAAGATGATCAAATATGTCATAAATACATGGTAATGTGTACCTGTTATTCACTGTAACCTTGTTCAACTAACAATAATCAATACACATACGCATAAAACCATCCTTCTTCTTTACAAATAAGCTTGGAGCACCCAAGGAGACACACTAGGGATAATGAATCCCTTATCAAGCAACTCTTGCAACTGTTCCTTTAACTCTTTCAACTCTGCTAGGGCCATACGATAGGGTAGAATAGAAATGGGCTGAGTGCCTGGTAATAAATCAATTACAAAGTCGATATCTCTGTCGGGCAGCATACTCGAAAGATTCGGCAGAAATACGTCTGGATAATCCCTCACTACCGGAACTAACTCGATGAAGAGTATCAGTACTAACATCCCTCACATATGCCGGATACACATCACACCCCTTCTCAAACATCCACAGAGCCTTTAGAAATGAGACAAACCTGATAGAAACATAATCTAAGGTAACTCTTTACTCTAACCGTGGTAGTCATGGCATAGCCAACGTCAACGTCTTGGCGTGACAATCAAGGATGGATTGATAGGGAGACAACTAGTCTATGCCCAAAATAACATCAAAATCCACTGTACTGTGCAGTAATAAGTCATCTCTCGTCTCAAAAACCACTGATAACAACCAAACACGACCGACACATACGCTCAACAATAATAGAATCTCCCACGGGTGTGGACACATAAATAGGAGAACTCAAAGAATCACGGGATTCACCTAAATACAGAGAAAAATAAGATGGCACATAGGAATAAGCGGATTCTAGGTCAAATAAGACTGATGCATCTCTATGACAGACCGAGACAATACCTGTGATGACAGAGTCAGATACAATTGCCTCCGTCCTAGCAGGAAGGGCATAATATCTGGCCTGGCCTCCTCCACTAGGGCGATCTCTACCTGTCCGACCTCCACCTCGAGCTGGATGTGCAGGTGGAGTGGTAGCTGGTGCTGTAACCATAATTTAAGGACCCAATGGAGCACGCAGTGCCTGAGTGGTTTGTGGAGGTGCACCCTTCCTGAGTCTGGGGTAATCCCTCACCATATGACGAGTGTCACCACTCTCAAAATAAGCTCTTGAAGGACGTGGCTGCTGTGACTGGCTCGGACCTGATCGGCCGGACTGATCACTAAAATCACCCCGTTCAGGAGGTACACTACACAATGGCGGTGCATATTAAGGAGGCTGGTCCTAGGAGAGGCCGGAGTACCGCTGGAGGCTGGAAGTGCCGAATGAGTAGGGTGACTCCCATCGTCCCTATCCGGACGAGCTACATCTGGGGAACGAGTAATACTATATATGCTGGATTCTCGAGGCCTCTTGACCTCCCTCTCCTCTCTCTTTCGAGTCAACATACCCTATAATATCCTAGATATACCCACCACCTGCTGGTATGTGATGTCCATCCCCAACTCTCGGGCCATGCTAAATCTGATACTGGGGTTGAGCCTCTCAATAAATTGACGAACCTGCTCTCGAACAGTAGCAACCAAGGCTGGTGCATGATTAGAAAAATCACTGAAGCGGACGACATACTCTAACACGGTCGTAGAACCCTGGCGCAACTGCTCAAACTTTGAGCGCCATGCATCTTTGAGACTCTAGGGGACACACTCCCTCAAGAACATCTTTGAGAACTGAGTACAAGTGAATGAAGCTCCCTCGGTTGAACTACCCAACTCTTATGATCGCCACCACTGATAGGCAGCTCCTCTAAGCTAGAACTAAGTGAAAGAAACCCTGGGCATACTCTGACGCCAAGCCACCGAAAGTAGGAGGGTGGTACTTCTTATACCTCTCGAGCCTGAGCTTCTCCTCCTCAGAAACTACTGCCCTAATATCGGGCTGAATCGGGGCTATTGGCTGCATTGGTATGACCTCTGGAACCTGGTCTACCTCGACCCACTGCTCTAGGGTACAGGCAACGGGAGTCTGTGCTCCTCCACCCAGCCTGAGATGTGGCAGGAGCAAATGGTATCAACCCTACCTTAGCTAAAATGTTGAACATGCTCGGAAACTAGGCGAGAGTCTCCTGGAAGGCTGGTGCAGTAACAGGCATCTCAAGTACCTACCCTCCAACATGAGCTACTGGTGGCTCCTCTGAAGCATCTCGTGCAGGTGCTCTGGCTGCACCATGTGTACGTCCTCGGCCTCTACCCTGATCCCTGCCTCTCGATGCTCTAGCAGGGGCGCAGGTGTCTGGTCATCCTATCCAAGTGTACGTTTCCTCACCATCTGGGAGAGAATAGAAAGACAGAAATTTCGAATTCGAAGTCAAAATTTTGCACGATAAGGAATCAAAGAAGTGAAGATTTTCCTAATAGTTCCATAGCCTCTTGAATATAAGTACAAACGCCTCCGTATCGATCCGCGAGACTTTACTAAACCTGCTTGTGACTCATAACGCCGATGAACCTAGAGCTCTGATACCAACTTTTCACGACCCCAAATTCCCTCTATAGGACATCATGATGTCACCTAGTCTCTAAGACTAGGTAAGCCTAAACAATATGCGGAAACATTAAATAAGTGATTAAAACTTGAACATCCCAACAAGTTCATAAAAAGGAATCCACCAAAACTCAATACATAAAATCCCAAAACCTGGTGAGATATNCGAATCAATCATTTTTCTCGAGCCGTACGAGGAGAAAGCTTCCTATACGTTTCTAGGGGGGGTGTTGTTCATCTACATCTATCCCAATGAGCCGTCTATCGAATCGTTGCAATTGATGTTCGATCCCGAAGAGAAGGAAAAGATCTTCGGAAAGTGGGTTTTTATGATCCGATAAAGAATCAAACTTATTTAAATGTTCCTGCTATTTTATATTTCCTTGAAAAAGGGGCTCAACCTACAGGAACTGTTCAGGATATTTTAAAGAAGGCGGAGGTTTTTAAGGAACTTCGTCCTAATCAATCCTAATCAATCCTAATCAACCGAAATTCAATTAAGGAAATAAATTAAGGAAATACAAAAAAGGGGGTAGTCATTTGTATATAACTTTGTATGACTTTTCTCTTCTATTTTTTTGTATTTCCTCCCTTTCCTTTTCTATTTGTATTTTTTATCATTGCTTCCATTGAATTCCGTGTTCTATAACGACAAAACATCTTATTTAATTGATCATCGAAATATAAAATTCGGGCATTTACTTCAATTTGGTGGTTTTCCGTTTTTCATTGGAACTCTACTAAAACTAAAAAGAAATCAAGTTTGCTTATCTCACTTAACTTGATTGAATCCATTATGGATTAAATAAATCTAAGTAAATTGTAGTATTGTTTTCCACTTAATTTATTCTTCCATCTATACTTTTTTGTATCTATTTTATTTGGATTAGATTTGTGGTGCCAATCCAACACAAGTCCTTTTTTAAGAATATATTTTATTGTTGTCAATTGAAATTTCTTTTGTTTTTTTTTCAATATTCAATATTTATACNTTGGATTAGATTTGTAGTGCCAATCCAACACAAGTCCTTTTTTTTCAATATTCAATATTTATATTGACAACAGTGTATCGAACAAATATAATTCATTGTGATAAATGAAGTGGATCTATTTAGTTTTATTTTATGTTTTAAATTAATTCGAAAATGTGAATGTATTTTTTGAGATTTCTTCCTTCAATGGTTTTTGGTTGTCTTGTCTAATCTCTTTATTTCTTTTTCTTCGATATTTTCTTCGGGTTGCTAACTCAACGGTAGAGTACTCGGCTTTTAAGTGCGGCTAGTCTCTTTTACACATATGGATTAAGTGAGGGATTCCTCCGTACTCTAGGTAACGTTTGGAAGACCACGACTGATCCTGAAAGGGAATGGATGGTAAAAATAACATGTCGTATCAATGGAAAGTTCTGATAATATTTCATTATTCCTAGATGGGTATAAACCCGTGTTAGAATTTTTGGAATGGAACAAAATAAAGTTGGGTCGAATGAATAAATGGATAGGGCTGCGACTTCAATTAAATTATAGGGAAAAAAAGCAACGAGCTTTTGTTCTTAATTTGAATGATTCCCGATACAAGCTTTAAGGACAGTACCGCATAATCCTATACATCAATCCTTCTATAAAAATATAAAAAAAATAAGAAGAGAACGAGATAGAAGGGGATTCCGAGGCTTGTGGATAGGTGCAGGTGTACCTTGAACTCTCCAAATTAGCAACACAACGCACTAATATCGAGGCTGATGGGATGCACCTGGATCTACACAAAAACATGTGCAGAAGCATAGTATGAGTACACCATAATGCACTAATATCGAGGCTGATGGGACGCACCTGGATCTGCACAAAAACATGTGCAGAAGCGTAGTATGAGTACACCACAACACTACCCAATAAGTGCCAAGCCTAATCTCAGTAGAGTAGTGACGAGATCTGTTCAGGGCCCTACTAGGAGTAATAGGAAAAACAAGAAAGGAGATATATTAATGTAATGAGATGACAGAGAAGTGTAACGTTAGAAATTCATAGAAGATTACAACACGGAATTCAAGAAGACAACAACACGTAAGGAAACAAGAATATTTCAAGTTAAGAAACAACAACAACAACTATACAACAAATAGAGTTAAGCAACGGGGGCTCTCCCGAGGTACCGCCTCGTAGTCCCAAAAGTAAATATCTCACAACAACACAACAGAAACCCCATGCAAACAATGATAACCGCATGGCAGAAACCTCATGCCATAACAACACTCCGCACGATGGAAACCTTGTGCCACAATAACACTTCGCACAGTATAAACCTCGTGCCACAATAACACTCCGCACAACAGAAACCTCGTGCCAGAATAACACTCCGCACGATAGAAACCTCGTGCCACAATAACACTCCACACGACAGAAACCTCGTGCCACAACCAAACAGTTATTTCAACAAATATAACGAAAACAACACATAACAAATGGAACAATTAAACTACAGCAAGGAATCCTACAGTAAAAGAATGAATACAAAATTATAGGAAGCAGGTAATTCAACTAAGCATGTTGCACAAACTGCAAGTAAGAGATAAGAGATATAGACATGTGACATTAGGCTAAACATGATAACTACATGTGCTAGAGTAACTCAATTAAGGGAATAAAAAGCAACTATTTAGCAAAAAATGGATTTTCAATATTTCGCCCGAGTACGCTGATCACGCTCAACTATGTCTTGTAGAAGAATAAACGGGCGTTGCAAATATAATCCTGGGGTA
>MDKI01016516.1:0-16220 GCA_005239505.1 Nicotiana paniculata | reverse complement strand
ATCTTTATATACTATGATAAACTCAAGAGAACAACCAACATTTTTAACACACTTACAACAACAGTTGGAAATAACTCAATGAAACCCAATAACCACGCGAACCTCAACAATTACGAAACAGTTAGATTGCATTTCTCAAAACTTCCTCAATATTATCAAAACGAAACCACCAGGAACGTAATATATATATATATATATATATATATATATATATATATATATATATATATATATATATATATATATATATATATATATATATATATAATTCATAAAAATAATGCTCAACCTCTCAACCGTTATACATATCACAAGGAAACCAGCTCAAACAACCAATACTTTTTCCAAATAATCACAACAATATCTAACAACATATCAACAAGGACAAATAGTCATAGAAGCAATAATGAACATATAACAATTAAGATAATGATCAAATAAGTGGGGAACGGGAAGGGGGTCATGTTTAACAGACAATTTGGGTGGTGCATAGATACTCGTCACCACACCTATACACCACGCCCATGCGTTTCACATAACAAACACGTGGGGAGTCCTATTCCCTCAAGCCGAAGTTAAACCAAATACTTACCTCAATTATGCAGGTCACTCACTGCTCAATTATTACTTTTCCTTTTAAATTCACCTCTAAATTGCTCGAATCTAATCAAAATTAACTTAATATCATTAACTAATGCTAAAGGAACTAACTTTATTGAAAAATATACCTTTTCCTAAGTTTTTTCAAAAAAAGTGAAAACCCGACCCTGGTTCTGCTTGATCTAAACTCGGGGTTCGGACCAAATTACGTTTACCCATTCACCCACGAACCCAAATATGCTATTAGTTTTTATATCCGGCCTTAATTTAATATAGAAATTCACTTTTTATAAAACTCCCTAATTCTACCCATATCCTAGATTCTTACCATGAAAATTCTTTGTTTTTGCTTTAAAAGTGATAAAAAATAGTAAGGAATTGAAAGAACAAGGTTTGGAATTGATTACCTATGAATTGGGGATGAAGATTGTTGAAGAAAACTCATTTTTAGGGCTGGAACCTCGAAAAATTAGAGAAGAAAGGGTTCTGCCCGTTTTTAACAGGTATTTATATTAGCTGGGGTGAGCAACTGTGCGATCGCGGTTAATTAGATGCGATCGCACAGGGTAAGGGAAAATTGGGTTGTGCGATCGCGAGGTGGGGGGTGCGTTCGAACAGAGTAGGGGCTGGGGCAGTGCGTTCGCGTGAGGAACTGTGCGGTTGCACAGTAAAAATCTGGGGGTCCCTTGAGCTTGCATTGTGCGATCGCGGATAGGGCCATGCGATCGCACAGTTGAAATTCCAGGCGCACCAGCAATGAAAAACCAGCAGTTTATTTCAAGTGTAAAACACCCCGTGGCCAAAACAAATCATGCACGCAATTCTAAAAATATCATACGGACTTGCTCATGCGATAAAATCATGAAAATAACATGTAAATCTATGAATTAGACCTCAAAACTCATCATTTTCAACAAAAACTCTTAAAGTTCATAATTTCTCAACCGGATGTCCGAATCATATCAAACGAACTCCCTTTTTCACCAAATTCCACAGTTAAACTTTAAATGTCATAACAAAGTTGTACCGAGTTCCAGAACCAAAATATGGACCCGATATCACTGACTTTTAGCATTATTTATTTTCTTTAATTCATAAGCAATTCAGAAAAATAATTTCTTTCAAAAATTAATTTCTAAGGATTGGGACCTCGGAATTCATTTTCGGGAATACGCCCGAGTCCCATATTTTACTACGGACCTCCCGGAATCTTCGGAACACAGATCCGGGTTCGTTTACTCAAAATGTTGACCAAAGTCAATTTTTATCAAGTTTAAATTCTAAAAATCATTATTTCTCATATTTTCACATAAAATCTTTCGGGTTTCACGCCCGGACTGCGCACGCAAAATTGAGGTATTTAATTTTAGCCTTTTATGGCTATTAAGCATGGAACGGAGTCTAATTTTATAAAATGACCCCTTGGGTCATCACAATCTCCACCGCTAAAACACACGTTCGTCCTCGAACGGACATAGAAAATTACCCGAAGTGGCGAACAAGTATGGGTATCTACTCTGCATGTCCGAATCGGTCTCCCAAGTAGCTGCCTCAACGGGCTGGCCTCTCCACTGCACTCGAACTGAAGGATAACTCTTAGATCTCAATTGGCCAACCTGCCGGTCTAAAATAGCTACCGGTTCCTCCTCATAAGTCAAGTCTTTGTCCAACTGGACAGAGCTGAAATCTAACACGTGGGATGGGTCACCATGATATTTCCGTAGCATAGACACATGGAATACCGAATGAATTGATGATAAACCTGGAGGCGACGCAAATCTATAAGCTACCTGCCCCACTCTATCAAAAATCTCAAATGGCCCGATGTACCTAGGGCTCAACTTACCCTTCTTCCCAAATCTCATAACAGTCTTCATGAGCGACACACGAAGCAATACTCTCTCTCTCCAACCATGAATGCCACATCACGAACCTTACAATTGGCATAACTCTTTTGTCTAGACTGAGCTGCACGAAGTCTCTCCTGAATAGTCTTGACCTTATCTAAGGCCTCCTGAACTAAGTATGTACCCAACAACCGAGCCTCTCCCGGCTCAAACCATCCAACTAGCGATCTGCACCGTCTACCATATAACGCCTCATAAGGAGCCATCTGAATGCTCAACTAATAACTATTATTATAAGCAAAGTCTGCTAACGGCAAGAACTGATCCCACGAGCCTCCAAAGTCAATAACACAAGCGCGGAGCATATCCTCCAATATCTGAATGGTACGCTCAGACTTTCGTCAGTTTGAGGGTGAAATGTTGTGCTCCACTCCACTCGGGCACCCAACTCACGCTGAACTACCCTCCAAAAGTGCGAAGTAAACTGCGTACCCTGATCAGAAATGATAGACATGGGCACACCATGAAGGCGAACTATCTCCCGAATATATAACTCAACCAACCGCTCTGAAGTATAAGTACTTGCCACAGGAATGAAATGTGTTGATTTAGTCAGCCTATCCACAATAAACCAAACCGCATCAAATTTCCTCTGTGCCCGTGGGAGCCCAACAACGAAGTACATAGTGATACGCTCCCACTTCCACTCAGGAATCTCTATCTGCTGAAGCAAACCACCGGGTCTCTGATGCTCATACTTTACCTGGTGGCAATTTAAGCAACGAGCCACATACGCAACAATGTCCTTTTTCATCCTTCTCCACCAATAATGCTGCCTCAAGTCTTGGTACATTTTGGTTGCACCGGGGTGAGTCGAATACTTAGAACTGTGAGCCTCCTCAAGGATCAACTCCCGAAGGTCATCAACATTAGGCACACTTAACTGACCCTGGATCCTCAAAACACCATCATCTTCAACTCTAACCTGTTGTTGATACCCAATTTTTCCTCAAAATTATTTTAAACTTACCTATATACTTCAAAATCAGTTTTTATAACAATTGCTATTTTTCTATAATTTTCCCAAATTTTTATTAATTTAGCCAGTGGTTTATCTCAAATAATTGATAATAAATTGTATTACAAATAATTTCAAAACATTTCGTGATTTAATATATCATTTTTTGGTCTTATTAAGACCAAATTTATTTCACAAACTAGCCGAATTGGCACCATTTGACTATAATTGCAATAACTTTGCAATTATAGCCTAATTACTTATTTCTATGTTAATTTTGCTCAATAATTAGTAATTTATATTTTTAATACTAATTAATCATTTTAGCTTAATCTATTAAGCAGTGATTTCATTTTTTATAATTATTAGCCATTTTATAAAATATTTATCTACTTCTAATTGGGTATTTAACGTATAGCCATTTTTTAATTTCAGTCTTATTTACCCAAACCCACAGCCTAACACAATTGACCCAACAACCCAAGGCCCAAGTCCTAAGAACCCGACCCAACCCCCATACTTGATCTGAACCGTTGATCATACAAGATGAACGATCCAGATTCAAGTTACCATAATTAGTTCAACCAAACCCCTCAATCGACCCCTCATTTCCCAAGCCCCGTCTCTCTCTATCACTCTCTGTTACTCTCTAGCTCTCTCTAGAATCTTCCTTGGCTTCTCTCCTCTGATAGGTTCTGTTCACCTTCTCCGGCCGGTTCTCTCACCGGAAGTTATGGTTCTTCACCACCTCTTGGTTACCTACCCACTTTGCACCGGTCCAGTGATACTCTGGGGCTCTCAGGTGAACCTGGAGCGGTCTAACTCATCTCCCATGGTCCCATGCCACTTTCCGGCCTCCCCGGCCGTTTGAGTAAAGATTACAACCTGTTCCGCCTTAGACCGGTGCCATCTTTGAGGTTCTTCCTACTTCTCTGGGTTCCACGAAACCTCAACCCTATGTCTTTCGATTTATTCTAGATCTACTTTAGATCTATAGTATTACGAAGTTTCTTTCTATGTCTTTCTCTGAAAACTTTCACCAACGATCTTTCAATGTTAAAACTAGGGTTTCACAAACCCCTTTCAATAATCGATTTTCCTTTTACTTCTACTTTAATGTTATTCTATGTTTTTCTCTGTTAACACGATTGATTCAAATTTTCTTACTGAAAACCCCAATATTTTAGGGTTTTAGTTCGTCTTATTGGCTATGGTTGGCCAATCTGTATACTTCTTCTAGACTCTCTATGTGCTCTATGTTTCTTACTCTAATTCATGGTTAGGGTTCCTGAATCTCTACTATTCCTCTCGCTTAGGGTTTCTCTAAACTCTGGTGCTGATTATTGTTTAATAGGTCTGAATATTGATTTAATGGTTGTTTATTTGATACTCTCTACTGACTCTATGTATCTCTTTGCATAGTTGTGATATTTTCCTCGAACCTATTATTTTGTATGTTCCATACTGATTTTTCGAATTGTTTCCTTGATTGTGGGATGCTTTCCTTGATTATGCCTGATTCTCTGTGATTTCAATTACATTCGAGATTCCCTCGACTAATTTTCAGAATTAAACTCATACTTTGCTTTGTGAATATGCTATTAGTTATTTAGTGTGTACTTTCCTTAATTATGTGTTATGAACCTGGTCTTTATTATATACTCCATGCTTTTACTACCTTATTATAGTAAAATCACTCTAGTTGATTTCTTCCCCTGATTTAACTCTGGTTGGCCCGTTTGAACTTGACTCCCTAATTAAAGGGAGTCCGGGCCTTTAATTGATACTGATTGGTTATTATTTTCATAATTATGTTAGACTATGTTACTCCTTACCTTATTTTCTTTACTCATTTTTAGAATTATAAATACCCTACCCTCTTTAGCATAAGACACCAAGAGATACACGAACACATACACACCAAAATAGCACTCATATTGCTCTGAACTCTCACTTGCTTTGCTGCATATTCTCTCTTGTTCCTCTGGCTACTCAGTCGGCTGAAAGCCAGGACTGAGTAACTTATTGTTGCTCTATTGCTCTGCATACTAATGTTGTTACATTCCTGGCATGAAAATTCTGCGATAACTAGGTTGTGATGTTTAAATGTTATAGCACTATCCTGAGGACTACTCGTGTGCAAGTCTGCTTCTACTATGTGACTTATTTGTCCCCAGTTCCCCTATCCCTGTTTGTGTTTGCTTCCTAAACCATGTATGTTCTGAGTTACTGATTGTCTTGTTTCTTTCTTCTTCAAACCAGTTTTCATAAAACAAACTCTCATGTTGTTCTCTGAAGCTATTTTCAAAACAGTTATTTCAAAAGCTACTTTTCAAACTCAACTCTTTTTAAACTATATGCACATCTCATTACTCTTAGTTCTAAGTTCAGCCCCCTTCGTGTGAGCACTGCCTTGGGGACCATTCGAGTAGCCATTGAACTCTGACACACAAGGTTGGCATTCCACACTGCACTTACTCATTCCTGGCTAGGGTACTTGGGTGTGAGCACTGCCTGGGGTCCTCTGAGGTCCTTAGGAACTCTGACACACAAGGTTGGCATTCCACACTGCACTTACTCATTCCTGGCTAGGGTACTTGGGTGTGAGCACTGCCTGGGGTCCTCTGAGGTCCTTAGGAACTCTGACACACATGGATTATAAAAGGTCATGGCATATGGCATTGTTGGATCTGAGGAATTGAGTTTATTGTTAGGCTCCCTATAGTGCAACTTCTTAATTTCCTTATTTACTTATGAAATTTGTGCAACGCTAGTCTGTAATAATTAATTGTAAAAACTATTATGGGCTGGATAGTGAAATGGGCGGGGTTATGCATGCTTGGTATAATTACGGGTAGAAACATGCTATAGGATTTATTTTGTATATGTGTGCAATAGTCACCATGCTTAGAAATACTTGCCATGCATGCATTAGAGAACATGTTTTAGGCCTGTTTATCTCAGCATCTCTTCCCTACTCATGGCCGCTTAGAGAATCATGTTTGTAGTTAAACAACCAGTAAAAGATGCTATAATTGTTGCATCATCTTGGCAAATGCCTCACTTAGAAATTCTGTTAGTAGTTAAAATGACCATAAAAATGGTTGTTATAATGTTACTGTCTCTGCATCTTCACGATCACCATGTCTAGAAATCCTGTTTTAGGTTAAAAATATTAATCGTCAATATTTGCATTAGTGACCAGGTTACCTTAGGAACTCATTCTCAGCATGCTCGTGCCAACTCATGTGTTAAGGACATACTGTTGTGAACATTTAGAAATCCTGTGTTAGGTTCTGCAATTTAACCACAATTACGCCTTTGTATGTTCTGTTTCGAGCCAAAAGATGTGTAATAAGTAAATCTCGCTAAAATAGATTTTGATTACTGAAAACGTTTTTGTGCATTTTAAAACAGCATGCATAGGTTTGCATACTCAACATCCTGCCTGCATTTAGATATTATGCTTCGTAGGACCTGCATCTATACTTGTTTAAATACTCGCTCTTTTTACCACGACTAAGTCTAAACAGATCCATCCTGACTATTCAATATTTTCTGAGACTAATCAGGATAACTGGAGTATTTTTAACACGCCTAGACACTAAGTTTATTAAAACTGGAAACTTGCCTCTTTGCATTGTTTGGATAATTACAAATCAGAGCTCATAGTCTAAAACTGGTAAAAAGACCTCTTCTGAAACCCAGTAATCAGACTGTCCTGTTGTAGTATTCTTACTTAGACATCCTGGCTTAGGTTCTGAAATTCAAAGACCTCTTTGTGTTTGAGTCGTGCTAATTATGTGTATTAATTTGTGGAGGAATTCATGAGCCTCATATCTGCCTCTATATGTTTCCCTGTATTTGCAGTCCTAATTGTTTTGTTTGTCGTTTAACATTTTGTCCTTCAAACCTAAGGGTTCTGCCTAGTACCTACCCTTTAGGATAGTAGTCATAACCTCCTCCAGGACTGATAATATGGGACGGGTAATAGCACGCAATAGAATCTGTGACCAACACACGCTTTAAGTACCTTCACGGGGTGGGAAGGGTAGAATATGGATATGATGATCGGTGCGCTAATACCACGTGTAGCCCCTCTTCGAGGAGTGATTGACGGGTATTGCATTGATGTGATCCATATTATTATAAACCTAGGACACTTTTTATATGTTTAGCTCGTAATCGTTTTCAAAAGTCTAAGATCCTTTGTTATATTTTCAGACATCTGCATGTTTAAGACTTAAATCCCCTCTTATTTGAGCATTTACTTGTTATTTGCTATCTGTACAAATTTACGAAACTATTTGGCCGGGACCCACAGTTGTAGATCCTGAGGGGTGCCTAACACCTTCCCCTTGGGATAACTTCAAGCCCTTACCTAATCTCTGGTAATGCAAACTAGTTCATGAGTTAATTACTCAAAGTGCCCTAACGCACCATAAAATCGTTAGGTGGCGACTCTTCCTTTAAACTTCTTCCTTCAAAAGGAGTTTGTCCAAAATGTCAAGAACTTGATCTCCGCACCTAAGTTTTTGGGGGCGAGGAAAGAAAGGGGGCGCGACACCTGCTCGGCACCACCGTGCCGAACTGTGTCCCTAAGGACCGCCAAATATGGGTCATTATCTTGTCGCTCCCAAATACGCTCAAATAGGGAAGACCGAGCGACTGTACAAGCTAGAATACTGCTGGGGGAAATATCCAACCTCACGAACTGATTAGCCAACGTCTGAATGTCTGAAGCTAACGGTCTCTCACCAACTGGAATATACGCAAGGCTGCCCGTACTCACCGCCTCTATTTTCTTAATGGTTGTTCATAGCTTCACGTTAGCAATAATCTCCTTTCAAACCTTCACAATACTGATAACGAGATGTGATTCATGAAGACCTCATATTTATATACCCGACTTAACGTGTCTCATTTAACGCCACACGGGCGGAACATACTTCGTAGGTCAAAGCTCAATAATTATAACACGGATTTGGTAAACTATGCGCAGTTAATTAATTAATTAATTTATTTAATTGTTATTAGCATTACTTTTATTATTTATTCATTTATTAAGATTATTATCATTATTTTTTTTTATACATAAATTGTTGAATAAGCCTAACAGGCATGACTCCCTACCAGTACTATAGTAAAAGTTTAATTCACAAGGGAGAATTTAAACACAAGAATTTCCATCACAAGGACCTCGTCCTTACATAACTTCCACCGCGGCTCGTAGCCCGATTTAAACATCTCAAAGCATATTAAAATGCGAGTATCTCTCCTCAATTCTGAATCATAAGCAACATGTGTATCGTGCCAATCGAAATATTTCATTTCCTTCCTTTAAATACTTTCCGTTAAAAAAAATTACAACACTTAATGATAGACGCAACTATCTCCATAGAATCCCTCAACACTAGTATTCACATAAGTAGATTTTTGAGTTACGAAGCTCACCCGAGAGTAGAGCATATTAGAAGAATTTTATTAGTTATGCATAATTGTATTAAGTTCAGGAAATCATCACTTTATACTAATTAGAGATTATTCTTGTAATTACACCATTTAATGTAACGACCTAAGCCATACGATGAAAAATATATCATCAGGCTGGGTCTCCACCTCTAGGAATCTAACCTCCACTTTCGACATTCCAACCCATTTTTCCCAAGCTGGTCATGTAGTTGAGTTGTAACTGCAATGGGGAACGTAGCCTAAGTGCATATGACTCTCCCAAATCTAGAACAGTTCCTACCACTAGCCGAAATAAAGTATTATCTTGCCCTGAGTCGCACAAAATTTTTACAATCATAATTGAGTCCTTTAATGAGTCTGGGGCCTCGCCCTCTGGCTATATGAACTAAAGTACGAGTATGACAGGCTAACTTATCGAACCTGATGGCATGTTCTAACATTGTCATGGTGACCTGATGCAACCGTTCAAACCCTATGCGCCACGTATTATGGAGAGTCCGAGAAGCAAATATTTCAAAAGTATTTATGAGAACTGAGTTAAGTAATTGATGATGCATTGGCTGGTCATCCTCTTCGTAGGCTTGTCTCAAACACTGCGGCCAATTTCTTCTTTTACTATGTTAACTCAACACTGCTGAGCTACCCTCTTTTTATTCATATACTTTTTCATCATTCTTTTGGGGTAACTCTCATCTCTATTGATGTACAATGATCCTAAAAGTAGAGCTCTATATATATAAACCTTGGAACGAACCATATAGTCTAGAAGCTTGTCAACCACTATACTCCCTCTGGAGCACCCCTAAATCCGCAACCGTGACTTCCATACTGAGTAAACCTTCTGTAGATTTAAAGTTTGTTATATAACTCCTTTGGTACTGAGGTATAGGGTTATTAAGGTGGCAGACATATCGCAAGTCCCAGCTTTATCTCTTGCAAAATCTCAGGCCTTAGATATTCCAGGCCAAAACCCCCACAGTCTATTCCTTGACAGTGGACTTCCCCACTTGGCACGAAGCCATAGGTCACAATGTCTGATAATTCACAATGATAAACTTCGCAGCTCATATAAATCAACTCTGTTTCTTTCAACTATTCCCTTGTCATGCCATACTGGAGTAGCTATAAATCCTTCTGGGATATGGACTAGTCCAACATGTACCGACTGAGATAGAACCTCCGCGTCCAGATCCATTTGAGACTTTACAATAGGTGTTGATGTTCGAGCTTTAGACTGAACTCCGCTTATGTCTCTTCCCATAATCGTAGCTGTCATTGGGGCTTCACCTCTTGTCCAGTTGTAGACGCTTTGCGTGTTATCGAGATTTGTGAGAGGACAAGAATAGGCAAGTTCAATCATCAATGGTAGAATAAATTCGCACGATGGAGTAGAATAGAAGTGAAATTGTTCCTAACTTCATAGCCTCTGAGAGATAAGTACAGACCTCTCCATACCGATCCTTCAGACTCTACCAAGTTTGTTCGTGAATTTGTGAGACCTAGGCAACCTAGTGCTCTGATACCAACTTGTCACGACCCAAATTCCCAACCTCAGGGATCGTGATGGCACCTAACACCACACTTGCTAGGCAAGCCAATGTTAAAAGTCGATTAACTAATTTCCTTGATTAATTACCTGAGCATAAATAAATAACTGCCAAATGAACTTAGTTAGAATAATTCCCAACAACAATAAAATAAAATAATAATGATAACCAACTAATTAAGACGGATCACGAACTAATTATGTAAACAACTCTAAGACTACTCTAGGGTCTGGTGTAACAATCCACGAACTACTATTGAATACTACAAATAATGGCTGAAATAAATAGTGTGACTGTTTTGAATAATATAAAACAGTGTATGTAGAAATGGGAGAAGACTCTTGGAATCTGCGAACGCCGGCAGATGTACCTCGTGTCTCCGAATGAATCGGGTGGTCGTCCTGGAATCCTTTACTGTTGACTAGTACCTGGATCTGTGTAAAAGAGCACAGAGTGTAGTATCAGTACAACTGACCCCATGTACTGAGTAAATGTCGAGCCTAACCTCAACGAAGTAGTGACGAGGCTAAGGCGGGTCCTTAACAATAAACCTGTGATATTAATATATGTACAATAACACCATAAAATAATTCTACACGAACAAGAAAATATATTTGAGACAATAATTATAAAATAGGAAGGAAATCTAAACACATCAATTCAAATACTGCAACAATAATAAAGTAACACAACCACCTCTTTCAGGCCTCAGCTATAACCAATCCTCAACAATTTCCAAGTTTTCAAACTTTATCTTCGAATAAAAGTAGTGCCAAAATATGAAAATAGTAATATAAAATAGAAAGTTTTAAATCTTTGTTTTTCGAAAAACACAAAACAGTAAAAATAAACATTTAAATTTTCAAATCTTTATTTTCTTTGGAAATCAGTAAAAATATAAATGTCCTCCCTTATCGCTCCTTGTTGCAGCGTGCAACCCGCTCCCACCTGTCCTTCCTTATTGCTCCTCCCTAAATATATCACCATTATTGCTCCTGTTGCAGCATGCAACCCGATCCCACATGTCCACCCTTATCACTCATTGTTGCGGCGTGCAATCCCACCAGACATATTATATTAATTTATTCATAAAGAATTTCACAATTCAGGCTAAGCCTTTCACAATACTGTTATTTCCACAATTTCAAATAGAAAATCATGTAGCTCGTAAGCTTTAACCAATATCATTTCACAATAAAACCAACCAGAATATAAGTAAACACTGTAACGTTGTCAATCCAGCTTAGTCTTTATATACTATGATAAACTCAAGAGAACAGCCAACATTTTTAACACACTTACAACAACAATTGGAAATAACTCAATGAAACTCAAATAACCACGTGAACCTCAACAATTACGAAACAGTTAGACTAAATTTCTCACAACTTCCTCAATATTATCAAAACGAAACCACCAGGAACGTATATATATATATATATATATATATATATATATATATATATATCACAAGGAAAATTCGTAAAAATAATCCTCAACCTCTCAACCGTTATACGTATCACAAGGAAACCAGCTCAAACAACCAATACTCTTTCCAAATAATCACAATAATATCTAACAACAGATCAACAAGGTCAAATAGTTATAGAAGCAATAATGGACATATAACAATTAAGATAATAATCAAATAAGTGGGGAACGGGAATGGGATCATATTTAACAGAAAATTTGGGTGGTGCATAGATACTCGTCACCACACCTATACACCACGCCCATGTGTTTCACATAACAAACACGTGGGGAGTCCTATTCCCTCAAGCCGAAGTTAGACCAAACACTTACTTCAATTATGCAGGCCACTCACTGCTCAATTATTGCTTTTCCTTTTGAATTCACCTCTAAATTGCTTGAATCTAATCAAAATTAACTTAATATCATTAACTAATGCTAAAGGAACTAACTTTATTGAAAAATATAACTTTTCCTAAGTTTTCTAAAAAAAGGTGAAAACCCGACCCCGAGCCTACTTGGTCTAAACTCGGGTTTCGGACCAAATTATGTTTACCCATTCACCCAAAGAACCCAAATATGGTATTAGTTTTTAAATCCGGCCTTAATTTGATATAAAAATTAATTTTTATAAAATTCTCTAATTCTACCCAAATTCTAGATTTTTACCATGAAAATTCTTTATTTTTGCTTTAAAAGTGATGCAAAATAGTAAGGAATTGAAAGAACAAGGTTTGGAATTGATTACCTATAAATTGGGGATGAAGATTGTTGAAGAAAACTCGTTTATAGGGTTGGAACCTCGAAAAATTGGAGAAGAAAGTGTTCTGCCCATTTTTAACAGGTATTTATATTAGCTGGGGGCAACTGCGCGATCGCGATTAATTATATGCGATCGCACAGGGTAAGGGGAATTTAGGATGTGCGATCGCGGGGTGGGGGGTGCGTTCGCACAGGGTAGGGGGCTGGGGCAGTGCGTTCGCAAGAGGAACTGTGCGGTCGCACAGTCCAAATATGGGCCCCCTTGAGCTTGCACTGTGAGATCGCGGATATGGACATGTGATTGCACAGTTGAAATTCCAGGCGCACCAGCAATGAAAAACCAGCAGTTTATTTCAAGTGTAAAACACCATGTGGCCTATCCAGAACTCACTCGAGCCCTCGGGGCTCTAAACAAATCATGCACGTAAGTCTAAAAATATCATACGGACTTGATCGTGCGATAAAATCATGAAAATAACATGTAAATCTATGAATTAGACCTCAAAACTCATCATTTTCAACAAAAACTCTTAAAGTTCATAATTTCTCCACCGGATGTCCAAATCACATCAAACGAACTCCATTTTTCACCAAATTTCACAGTTAACCTTTAAATGTCATAACAAAGCTGTACCAGGCTCCAGAACCAAAATACGGACCCGATATCACTGATTTTTAGCATTATTTCTTTTCTTTAATTCATAAGCATTTCGGCAAAACAATTTCTTTTAAAAATTGACTTCTAAGGCTTGGGACCTCGGAATTCATTTCCGGGCACACGTCCAAGTCCCATATTTTACTGCAGACCTCACGGGATCATCGCAACACAGATCCGGGTCCATTTACTCAAAATATTGACCAAAGTCAACTTTTATCAAGTTTAAATTTTAAAAATCACTATTTCTCATATTTTTACATAAAAGCTTTCCGGTTTCACGCCGGACTCCGCATGCAAATCGAGGTATTTACTTTTAGTCTTTTTATTGCTATTAAGCATGGAATGGATTCTAATTTTATAAAATGACCTCTTGGGTCATCACATCTTTGGTTTAGGATGAATCCGGACCGGAAGCGAAAATACCTAAAAAAATGGATTCTTTCTTTGTCTCCCTAGACTCTTTTGTAATAGCTTGATGAATTGAACCCACAAGATATATTAGATTCTACCTTCTGCTTCGAGCCCAACCGAGAGTGAGATACCCAATAAATTGCCATAAGGGACCTGTTGGGCTCTTAGGAGCTTGGCCTGCTTTCGTATTAACTCATTTGGTGATTTTGTTCGTAGAAACCCCAGGAATTCCTTATACACGTTACGTTATCCTCGGCGACAATATCGTCATTGGAGATGAGCGGATGACTGAGCGTTACGAGCAAATTTTGCCACTGACTATTTGTGAGAAAAATCGTTAGTATATCGTCAATTGGTGCTTTGGAGTTTGCTAAGCGGTTCTTCGTACGCGGAGTGACTAAGGAATTTTTTCCTGTCTCCTATCACATGTTAAAATTCTTAGTTATTTCCATATACCTTGTTCCTGTGATGAGGACTATTATATCTAAGGATCTTCCGTTGTCGTATTGTTTACAGAAAACTATACGGATGTACATATACTCGACACACGATACCTCCTAGGAGATACTAAAATCGGCATTTTCTCGTCTTTCACTCACCGGACGGTGTGAGTATAAATTGAGCAAAAGACAGTGCGCTTACACTCGCTGCCTCTCCAGAGTACATTCGTCCTTGATGGAATAGTTTGACTCCATATCAGGTACAACTTGAAGATGCCGATATACTTATTAATTAGAACTCCAATAATAAAAGTTAGGGTTGTCAATGGATATTTAAAATACGATAACGATCGAACCGATTTTTAGGTTTCTTTTAATAAAACCGTATATTTTTATATAAATTTATAATCGTACCGATATTTAGGATAGGTTTTTTATTTTATGAAATAAACCAAAAAATATTGAACTGTACGGAATAAATTTAAATGTGAAAAATATTTTTATATATAAAGTTTAAAAATAATAAAGCATTAAAAATTTTCTCGGGCCTTGAAATTATGAAAATGGTTATAAGCCAAAAAGTAATTAAAATCAAAATCCTAATTCCCAAACCTATTATGCTACTCCTACTGAAACTAAATTATTTTCAGTATATTCACTAGCAAGACACAAAGTATTCTAGCGATTATGAATAGCAAACTACAATATATTGAATATGTCTTCTTTCGTATGATTTAGATTTATCTTTTTGAATATTTAATCTTCCATAGACTTTATTCTTGAGTCACAACTTGGTTAATATCTTTCTACTCGTGTAATTTATTTTTTCTTTATTTTTGCTTAGTTTCTTTTACATTGTTATAAAGTAGTTGATGGATTTGGTCATCTTTCATGTATTCTTAATTCATCACCATTTAAATAGTAAAGCTCTCTAGCGAGTTTTGCTAATAACTATAAAAATATGTATGTTATTGCATTCTACTTTTACTAGTGACTTTTACATGAAATTTAAAAAAATATCGAAAATTAACCGAACTGTACCGATACCGAAGAGAAACTGACATGATTGAGATGGTTTCGAAAAATCTAATTTTGATTATACATAATAGAATAATTGAAAATTTGGTATATTATGAATTTTATAAAATAACCGGTTGAACGGAATCATCGACACCTTTGCTGAAAGTATAGGGCATCTAAAGAATTAAATTCTTAGCGGTTTGCATAATTAGCCAAAAAGAAACCACCAACTCAAGTGCAACACAGCAAATAGCACTTGTGTATGTTTTAAGTATGAACCGTCAATCTCATATATATTGTCTAGCTGTTTCAGAAATTGACTTTTGCATATATTTATATTCTCTTCTTTATTCCCCCTCTTTCTTTTGCTTATTTCATTTTCATCTTTTCATAGGGAACTAAAAGGGTTAATATTAGCACTTTTGATGTGACCTAGTGATAAATGAAATAGTCGTAAATTTTGAATATCAAAATTTAATATAAAAATAATATTAGGTAATTTATTTTCATCTATTTAGTTATGATGGTATCCTATGAAACAACCGATGCAAACGCAAATTGCTTAATTGTGCTAAATAATATTGAAATAGCAAGTATCCTATGAAATAATTCCAATACATGCAAATCTATTCGAACACCTGTTGAAAAAAGTAGGTTAATATTTGCACGTTTCTTTAGCATTAATTCAAGCCTTTCTTTATCGTGCATGGTTCTGTTCTCTTAGTTGATCCGTCTCTTTTTTATTCTTTTTTGTAAGTATATATACCCCTTTTGCAATGTCTTCTTCCTCAAATTAAATATTTCCAACTTCCTCTCTAATAGGCTTATTTTCTATGGCTAAAATTTACTCTAACAAGTCAAACCTACGTACTATTTCTTCTTCTTCTTCTTCAATTTCTTCAAACTCTTATCTGAACCCAAGAAGAGAAATATTTACTTTGTGGATGAAATCTCTAGTTTACCATGGAAATGGCT
>ML366828.1:0-17790 GCA_005239505.1 Nicotiana paniculata | reverse complement strand
ATATATATATATATATATATATATATATATATATATATATATATATATATATATATTACCATTTCAAAAACAAAACTAAAAAGATAAACTAAGTCTTCATTCATAGTCACAAAAGAGTATTGGATGTTGTAATAACACATATTGCATAATATTAAGAGGGTGTTTGATGGGCTTGACCAACTTAAGTACTTTTTAGCCTTGGGATTTTTTATTCCCATACACTATTGAAAACTTTATTACCCTAAAGGTCCATGTTTAATTAATTACCCGGCATAAACAAATTTTGTTTACAAACATATACAATCCACCTTAAAAGGCTCCCAATCCATTATTTGTGCCTTCAATCAAGGGATTTAGTTACAGCATTTTCCTTTTTTCTCTGCTCTCTCCCCTCTTCTCTCCAAAATCGAAAGCATAAGGAAAAAAATCCACCTTAAAAGAAATTTTCACCATTCCATGTTAGGATCAGAAGAAGAAATGTATGATTTCAAGGCAAGAAGATCAGATTCATCAGTGCTAATATTGGGAAATGTAGTTGTAGTCCATTACTCTAGGGACACCTTTTGCACTCGGTAGATATGAACTGGATATATCGATTTTCTATAAGAAAAAAAACACAAAAATTCCACAGAAAAAAAAACAAATTTCTGAAATTAGCTTTGAACACGTCTGCTTAAGCGAAATAAAATAGAAATAATCGATACAGATTTGGTGAATTCAATCATCACGTAATAGTTAAATACCATAAATACAAAATTTATACAATATGTCTTTTGTATATTTTGTATCTGATTTATACATAGTAAAAATAAATTTCATACAACTAGTTATATATTATATAATTTATCTACAACTTATCTACAACTTTCACAAATTATTTCTATCCAGTTAAATACAACTACAATAACATACAACTTAAATAAAAATTTTATACAAAATTTATACAATATGTCTTTTGTATATTTTGTATCTGATTTATACATAGTAAAAATAAATTTTATACAACTAATTATATGTTATACAACTTATCTACAATTTTCATACATTATTTTTACTCAGTTATATGCAACTACAATATCATACAACTTAAATATAATTTTTATACAATATTGTTCAACTTTCATACAATAATTGAATAACATATTACCACAATTTCGTAAATATAATGTATATCACCCCTTCTTCTTCTTCTTCTTCTTCTTCTTCTTCTTCTTCTTCTTCTTCTTCTTCTTCTTCTTCTTCTTCTTCTTCTTCTTCTTCTTCTTCGAGTTTTAATCTGAAATTCAGGCAAAATCAAGTCTAATCTTCACCAAAACATCCTCAAAATTGAGATATAAACTCCCAGCCATATTCTCAATTGTTCGCAACAACACCTAATCCAAACAAATAATGGTTTTTGAAAATCCAAATTCGAATTCAAAACTTCAAAGCTTTTTAATGGTTGTTGTCACGAATCGAATTTCCCACCGTCGGGACCGTGATAGCGCCTAACATTGAACCCGCTAGGCAAGCCAACGTGAATATCTAATTTACCTTATTCCTTTATCATTATCTAATAATACGTGAAATACAAAACTTAACATAAATAAAAGTACAAAATGAAAGCAAGGTATGTAAACTCAGTTTAATGCCATTACGAAATTTCACAAAAAACCAATCCCAGAATTTTGGAGTCACAAACTCACGGACTGTCTATGAATAATACATATAACGGTCTGAATGAAATAACTACATCTGTTTCTGAAATAGCTAGAACAGAATACAAAAAAAAAGAAGTTGGAAGGGACGCCAAGGCCAGCGGACGTCTGCAGGACTACCTCGGGGTCTCCACTGGACTGAAGGCAGCAATCTCGATCTATGGTCCGTAGGGTCCTTCACTGGGATCTGCACGAAAGTGCAGAGTGTAGTATCAGTACAACCGACCCCATGTACTGAGTAAGTGCCGAGCTTAACCTCGGCGAAGTAGTGACGAGGCTAGGACACGACAATCAAAGTCAACCTGTGCAGTTTAATAACATACGGAGAAAAATAATACAACGAGAAATAAGAAGTTAAGTATAAAGGAAAAGGGGAACATGCTGAGGGGAGAGAAAATCAAATAATGGAAATAACGAGGTAAGACACAATTTAGATATCAATTTAAGCAAATAAATAGTAATACGAAAACAAGTGCACGACATCACCCGTCGTACTTTTACTCTTTTCCTCACCATCGGAATCAGTATATTCAGCACGACATCACCCTTCGTGATTTTACCTCACAATATCATGGCACGACATTATCCTTCGTGCATTATCTCTCATATCATGACATGGCATCACCCTTCGTGCTTTTAAAATCACAATATCGGCACGACATTATCCTTCGTGCATTAACATTCACTCACAATCTCACGCACGACATCACCCTTCGTGCTTTTACACTCTTCCTCACCCAAACACATCAAATGATAGCAATCTAAAAAGGAACAATAGCAGAGTAAACAGAAATAAAATCATAACGTCCCGGCAAGGGAGTCCACGGTGGAATTAATACCATCCCGGCAAGGGAAAACAACTATATCCAATCTCACTTAGTACATAACTTCACATAAAAATCTTCAACTGAAAATAATACTCAACACTTATTCAACATCAAGGAATTTCCACCAACATAGATAACTACAAAGTGAAACTCAAATATTACTTATGAAAAACCACATAAATCACAATATTCGACTCACGGGCATGCTTGACACCAACGTATGGGTACTCGTCACCTCACATATACGTCGAACATGATACTTACACATAGCAAATAGGACACAACACTTATTCCCTCAAGCTAAGGTTAAGCCAAACACTTACCTCGCTTTGTAAATTCCAATCAATTACTCGACCACAACTTTTCCTTTTGAGTTTGCCTCCGAAAGCTTCAAATCTATTCACAAACAATTCAAAATACTCAACACGGATAGTAGGAATGAATTCCATAAGAATTTACTAATTTTCCGGATAAAAATCCAAAATTTATTTTAATAATCAGCAGTGGGACCCACATTTTGAATCCCGGAAAAACTTATAATCAAAACACCCATTCCGATACGAGTTCAACCATACAAAAATTATCGAATTCCGACGTCAAATGGACCTTCAAATCCTAACTTTTCATTTTAGGAAAGATTTACAAAAAAACCCAATCTCTTTCATTCAGATCGAAAATAAATGATGAATCTTGACATAGATTTAAATGTAATCACTTTCGGATATAGGACACTTACCCAAGTCGAAATCGTGAAAACCCCCTTTGAAATCGCCCAAAATCCGAGCTTGAATGATTAAAAATGGGAGAAAGTCGGTTTATACACTGTCCAGGGGTATTATAGGTCGTTTACTTGCACGGCCGTGCTACAGCCGCGCTCACAAGGCAGAAACATCTCAAA
The DNA here is from genome assembly GCA_005239505.1 of Nicotiana paniculata. Lineage (NCBI taxonomy): Eukaryota > Viridiplantae > Streptophyta > Magnoliopsida > Solanales > Solanaceae > Nicotiana > Nicotiana paniculata. The sequence goes on along the minus strand of ML366828.1, from coordinate 14,368 downwards.
TTAGCACGGTCGCGCTATGACATAGTCCAGTGAAATGGTCATAACTTTAGATATACATCTCCAAATGATAAACGATTTGATGCGTTGGAAACTAGACTCGAAGAGAATTATTTTTATAGGTTTTATATCACATAAATCCTCATATATATGTAGATATTCTCGTACAAAGTGAGGTCTTGTGCGTACACATTTGAAATTTTAGTCCATCGTGTGATTTTTCAACTTGGCTTAAACCTAGGCCTCCCCTTAGACCTCAAATCGCTTATAATATGCCTCTTACACTTACTACCATATCCTATTCGTATCCATCATGTTAATAGTCCTCAGATAAGAAGTAGAGTTGACCCCCAAACACTTAGCATGACTTATCTCTTTTCTCACACATCTCTAACTCCTAAATTTTGACTAACTCCCAAATTTTTCAAAAATTTCGCCAGAGTTTCCTTTGTAACTAGGCCTATACACCTGTCAGAAGAATCCCAGAAACCAATCCTACCAACACATACACAATCCAATCAATGTAACACCACATGAAAATAATACTAACATTGACTTCATAAGCGATATGTTACTAGAAAAAGGAACGTCATTCGCATCAATAATTGTTTAAATTAAAGATGATATTTTGGGGTCATCACATTCTCTACCTCTAAAACAAATGTTCGTCCTCGAACGGAATTAGAAAAGTACGTGAATCAGGGAAAAGATGGGGATATTGGCTCCGCATCTCGGACTCGGACTCCCAGGTAGCTGCCTCGGCAGGCTGACCGCTCCACTGGACACAAACCAAAGGGTAACTCTTCGATCTCAACTGACGAACCTGCCGGTCTAATATGGCTACCGGCTCCTCCTCATAGGTCAAATCCTTGTCCAACTAGACACTGCTGAAATCTAACACGTGGCCTGGATCTCCGTGATACTTCCGAAGCATAGACACATGAAACACCGGATGCACAGCTGATAAATTCGGTGGCAACGCAAGTCTGTAAGCCACCTCACCTACTCTATCAAGAATCTCAAATGGACCAATGAATCTAGGGCTTAGCTTGCTCTTCTTCCCAAATCTCATCACACCCTTCATGGGCGATACCCGAAGCAATACCCGCTCCTAAACCATGAATGCCCAATCACGAACTCTGCGGTCGGCATAACTCTTCTTCCTGGACTGAGCTGTACGAAGTCTATCCTGAATGATCTTAACCTTATCCAAGGCATCCTGCACTAAATTCGTACCCAACAACCGAGCCTCTCCCGGCTCGAACCACCCAACCGGCGATCGACACCGCCTACCATATAATGCCTCATAAAGAGCTATCTGAATGCTCTACTGATAGCTGTTGTTGTAGTCAAACTCAGCTAATGGAAAGAACTGATCCCAAGAGCCTCCAAAGTCAATGACACATGCTCGTAGCATATCCTCCAAAATCTGAATAGTACGCTCGGACTGTTTGTCCGTCCGAGGATGAAATGCTGTGCCCAACTCAACCCTCGTTCCCAACTCATGATGAACTGCCCTCCAGAAGTGTGAGGTAAACTGCGTACCTCGGCCAGAAATAATAGACACGGGCACATCATGAAGCCGAACAATCTCCCTAATGTAGATCTCTGCCAATCTCTTCGAAGAATAGATAACTGCCACATGAATGAAATGTGCTGACTTGGTCAACCTATCCACAATGACCCGTACTGCATCGAACTTCCTCTGAGTCCGTGGAAGTCCAACGAAGAAATCCATGGTTATACGCTCCCACTTCCACTCTGGAATCTCAATGTGCTGCATCAATGCGCCATGTCTCTGATTCTCGTATTTTACCTGCTGACAATTCAAGCACCGAGCTACATATTCCACAATATCCTTCTTCATATTCCTCCACCAATAATGTTGCCGCAAATCCTGGTACATCTTCACGGCGCCTGGATGGATAGAATACCGGGAACTATGGGCCTCCTCTAATATCAACTCACGAAGTTCATCCACATTGGGTACACAAATACGACCCTGCATCCGTAAAACTCCATCATCACCAACTGTAACCTGCTTGGCATCCCCGTGCCGGACCGTATCCCTAAGGACACACAAATGAGGATCATCATACTATCGGTCTCAAATACGATCAAATAATAAGGAACGAGCAACTGTATAAGCTAGAATATGGCCGGGCTCAGAAACATCCAATCTCATGAACCGATTGGCTAAATCCTGAACATCTCAAGTAAGCGGTCTCTCTCCGATCGGAATATAAGCAAGACTACCCATGCTGGCTGACTTACTACTCAAAGCATTGGCCACCACATTGGCCTTCTTCGGATGATATAAGATGGTGATATCATAGTCTTTCAACAGATCCAACCATCTCCTCTGCCTCAAATTCAAATCCTTCTGCTTGAAAACATATTGCAAACCCTTGTGATCCGTGAACACCTCAGAAGAAACATCATATAAATAATGCCTCCAAATCTTCAGCGCATGAACAATGGCGGCTAACTCCAAATCATGAACTGGATAATTTTTCTCGTGGATCTTCAACTGACGCGAAGCATATGCAATAACCTTGCCTTCCTACATCAACACTGCACCAAGCCCAACCCGAGATGCATCACAATACACAATATATGGCCATAAACTCGTGGGCATAACCAACACTGGTGCCGTGGTCAAGGCTACCTTGAGCTTCTGAATCTCGCTTCACACTCATCTGACCACCTAAACTGGGCACCCTTCTGAGTCAACCTGGTCATCGGGGCTGCAATAGATGAAAAGCCTTCCACAAACTGACGATAGTAACTTGCTAAGCCCAAGAAACTCCGAATCTCTGTAGTTGACGTGGGTCTAGACCAATCCTTGACTGCTAAAATCTTCTTGGGATCCACCTGGATACCCTCTGTTGATACAACGTGACCCAGGAATGCAACTGAGCTCAACCAGAATTCACACTTAGAAAACTTATCATACAACTGATTGTCCTTCAAAGTCTGAAGAGCGACTCGAAGGTGCTGCTCGTGCTCCTCCCGGCTGCGGGAATAAATCAGAATATCATCAATGAAGATAATCACGAAAGAATCTAGATAAGGCTTGAACACTCGGTTCATCAAGTCCATGAAAGCTGCTGGGGCATTGTCAACCCGAATGACATCACTAAGAACTCAAAATGCCCATACCGAGTGCGAAAAGCTGTCTTAGGGACATCGGATGCCCTAATCCTCAACTGATGGTAGCCAGATCTCAAATCGATCTTTGAAAATACCTTGGCACCCTGAAGCTAATCAAACAAATCATCAATTCGCGGAAATAGATACTTGTTCTTGATGGTAACCTTGTTCAATTGCGGATAATCTATACACATCCTCATCGACCCATCCTTCTTCTTAACAAACAACACAGGCGCACCCCAAGGCGATACACTAGGCTTAATGAAGCCTTTATTAAGCAAATCCTGCAACTGTTCTTTCAACTTCTTCAACTCTGGCAGGGCCATACGATACGGTGGAATAGAAATGGGCTGAGTGCCCGGAGCCAAATCAATGCAAAAGTCAATATCCCTGTCGGGTGGCATATCCGGTAGGTCTGCATAGAACATCTCTGGAAACTCACGGACTATGGGAACAGACTCCAGAAGGAACCTCGGCACTAGAATCACGAACATAGCCAAATAGGCCAAACACCCCTTATCAACCATGCGCCGAGACTTCATATATAAGATAACCCTGCGAGAAGAATGACCAGGAGTCCCCTTCCACTCCAGTCGAGGCAACCCCGGTAATGCTAATGTCACAGTCTTGGCATGACAGTCCAGTATGGCATGATAAAATGACAGCCAATCCATCCCCAAAATAACATCAAAATCTACCATATCCAGGAGCAGAAGATCTACACTGGTCTCAAGACCACAAATAACCACTACACATTAACGGTATACACGATCTACTACAATAGAATCACCCACCGGTGTAGACACATATACAAGAGTACTTAGAGAATCACATGTCATAACCAAATAAGGAGCAAAATAAGATGACACATAGGAATATGTGGACCCTGGATCAAATAAAACTGAAGCATCCCTGCTGCAATCTGAAACCATACCTGTGATAAATGCATCGGAGGCCTCAGCCTCAGGTCTGGCTGGAATAACATAACATCGAGGCTGGGCCACCAGTCTGAACTACATCCATGGGAAGACCTCCTACTGGCTGACCTCTACCTTTACCTCTAGCGGCCTGGACTCTACCTCTAATGGCCTGACCTCCACATCTAACACCTCGACCCCCACCTCTAGCTGGATGAGAGGGCAGTGGAACACCTGGTGCTGGAACCATGGCGCGAGAACCCTGGTGCTGAGAACTGCTCGAGGCTCGAGGGAAAAATCTAGAAATATGCCTCTGATCACCACAAGTATAACAAGCCCTCGGTTGCTGACCTTGAAACTGACCCTGACGACCTAAGTAACCACCCTGAAAACCCTGAATCGGTGGTGCACTGATAGGAGCTGATGGTGCACTGTAGGGAAACTGATATGAATGAAACGGACTAGGAGGATGGCCCCTACCAAAAGAATCCCTGCCTCTAGATGAGGCATCACTGAACCTGCCAAAATGACGGGGTCTCTTGTCAGACCCCTGACCACCCCTTACAACAGAACCATCTCAACTCGTCTGGCCACATTAGCTGCATCCTGGAAAGAAATCTCACTCCCTGTCTCCTTGGCCATCTGCAATTTGATCGGCTGAGCTAGCCCCTTGATAAATATCCTCACCCTCTCTCGCTCGGTGGGAAGTATTATAATAGCATGTCGGGACAAGGTAAAAAATCTGGTCTCGTCCTGAGTGACGCTCATAGTGCCCTGTTGGGGATGCTCAAACTGCCTCCGAAGATCATCTCTCTGAGTGATAGGAAGAAACTTCTCCAGAAATAGCTGAGTGAACTGAGCCCAAGTCAAGGCCGGTGATCCAACTAGTCTGGCCAAACAATAATCTCTCCACCAAGTCTTGGCGGGACCTGATAGACGAAAGGTAACAAAGTCGACCCAATTGGTCTCTACTATCCCCATGTTCCGTAGAACCTCATCGCAGCTATCCAATTAGTCCTGGGTATCCCCTGAAGATGCACCGCTAAGTAGTAGTGAAAAGCTTGGTGAACCTGTCCAACCTCCACAAAGCATCAATAGACATAGCTGCTCCATCACCGGCCTGAGCCATAATACCCGGCTGAACTACCCTAGCTGGCTGAGCTACTGGAGTCTGAAACTGAGGAGCCAACTGCTCCGGAGTGAGAGTAGCGGGAGTCTGGGCTCCTCCCCCAGCCTGAGAGATGTCTGGTGATGCAGGAAGCAAACCTGTCTGAGCGACACTCTCCATGAGGCCCACTAGACACACCAAAGCATCCTGGAGTACTGGGGTGGCAATGAACCCCTCAGGAACCTGAGCTGGCCCAACCGGGACTGTCCGGGCAGGAACCTCATCAACAAACTCTACCTGAGGCTCCGCCACTGGGGCTGCTACTTTGGGCTGAGCTCTGCCCCTGCCTCGGTCTCTAACACGGCCTCGTCCTCGTCCTCGGCCTCTCGTAGGAGCTGCAACTAGAGACTCGGGCTGCTGATCTGTGGATGAAGAAACATGTGTTCTCGCCATCTGCGAGAGGGTAAAATAGAAATTCAGTTAGCATTAGAAATTCAGTTAGCATTTAGAATTCAATTCGCACGATAGAGAAGAATATATGTGAAGTTATTTCAAAACTTGCAACCTCTGAGAGATAAGTACAGACGTCTCCATACCGATCCCTCAGACTCTACTAAGCTTGTCCGTGAATTTGTGAGACCTAGGCAACCTAGTGCTCTGATACCAACTTGTCACGACCCGAATTTCCCACCATCGGGACCGTGATAGCGCCTAACGTTGAACCCGCTAGGCAAGCCAATGTGAATATCTAATTTACCTTATTCCTTTATCATTATCAAATAATACGTGAAATACAACACTTAACATAAATAAAAGTACAAAATGAAGCAAGGTATGTAAACTCAGTTTAATGCCATTACGAAATTTCACAAAAAACCAATCCCAGAATTTTGGAGTCACAAAGTCACGGACTGTCTATGAATAATACATATAACGGTCTGAATGAAATAAGTACATCTGTTTCTGAAATAGCTAGAACATAATACAAAAAAAAGAAGTAGGAAGGGACGCCAAGGCCCGCGGACGCCTGCAGGACTATCTCGGGGTCCAAAATCTTCAAATCTATTCACAAACAATTCGAAATACTTAACATGGATAGTAGGAATGAATTCCATAAGAAATTACTAATTTTCCAGATAAAAATCCGAAATTCATTTTAATATTCAGCAGTGGGACCCACATTTTGAATCCCAAAAAAACATACAAAATCCGAACACCCATTCTGATACGAGTTCAACCATACAAAAATTATCGAATTCCGATGTCAAATGGACCTTCAAATCCTAACTTTTCATTTTTGGAAAGATTTACAAAAAACCCCAATCTCTTTCATTCAAATCCGAAATAAATGATGAATCTTGACATAGATTTATGAAATGTAATCACTTTCAGATATAGGACACTTACCCAAGTCGAAATCGTGAAAAACCCCATTGAAATCGCCCAATATCCGAGCTTGAATGACTAAAAATGGGAGAAAGTCGGTTTATACACTGTCCAGGGGTATTATAGGTCGTTTACTTGCACGGCCATGCTACAACGGTGCTTCAGCCGTGTTCACATGGCAGAAACATCTCAAATTAGCACGGTCGCGCTACTGGGCGCGCTATGACATAGTCCAATAAAATGGTCATACCTTTTGGTATACACCTCCAAATGACAAACGGTTTGATGAGTTGAAAACTAGACTCGAAGATCTTTAATTTGATAGGTTTTCATCACATAAATCCTCATATATGTAGATATGATCGTCCAAAGTGAGGTCTTGAGCGTACACATTTGAAATTTTATTCCATCGTGTGATTTTTCAACTTGGCTTAAACCTAGGCCTCCCCTTAGACCTAAAATCACTTATAATATACCTCTTACACTTACTAGAATATCCTATTCGTATCCATCATGTTAATAGTCCTTGGATAAGAAGTAGAGTCGACCCCCAAACACTTAGCATGACTTATCTCTTTTCTCACACATCTCTAACTTCCAAATTTAGACTAACTCCCAAATTTTTCGAAAATTTCGCCAGAATTTCCTTTGTAACTAGGCCTATCCACCTGTCAGAAGAATCCCAGAAACCAATCCTAACAACACATACACAATCTAATCAACGTAACACCACATGAAAATAATACTAACAGTGACTTCATAAGCGATATGTTACTAGAAAAGGAATGTCATTCACATCAATTATTGTTTAAATTAAAGATGGCATTTTTGGGTCATCACAACTGTCAATGGTGGAATTGCTGCTCTCTTTTCCTTTGCTTTACATTACTGAAATTAGGGATTGAGAGATAGAGAGAGACGTAGAGAGAATTCCCAATTCTTTGCAACAACACCCAATTCAAACAAAAAATATTTTCTAAAAACTCATATTCTAATTCAAAGCTTCAAAGCTTTTTAATAATTGCCAATGGTGGAATTGTTGTTCTCTTGTGCAAGATACGTGGGGGGTGGGGGTGGGATATGGAAAGAGAAACGTGGGGGGAGTGGAAGATACGTTAGAGTGATTTTAGGACACTGTTGGTCCCAAACGCACACGCAAGTATACGTAGTCGTAGCAAGTAATATAATGTTAAATCGAATGTCAAACCCATAGGGACCTGCGTAAACTACTTGCTGAATCACTCTAATTGTTATTTAATCGAGCCAAAACAAAATCCAGGAATGTAACTAATTTATACTACGATTCTATGAACTAAATAATTATCAAGTGACAAGAATATTGCTGTGTGTATTCAGTAGAGACAAATATTCCAGGGTTGTGATCAATTCACCACTCGTATTGCATTCTAATTAACTCTCCCTTTCATATAATTCACTCATGGTTGCTAATTAATCGATAATTGCTCTCGTAGCCTTCTCCCGAAGTACTACTCGCCTATTCTCAATAGATTAACGCCTATATTCCTATGAAATTAATCTATTAGAACGCACTAAGATTACGATGTTTAATTAAGCACGGTGACTAGGTATATTCCTATCCTAACCACAAATCCGCTCCCTGAAGGGTTAAGATCGCGCTCTCTTCAATTCTTCTCTAATCTATATACGGCTTTCCCAAGCATAACATAGATAGTATATAGAACCCAACTGCTGGCCAGACAATTAAGCAATTAAACGTAGAATTGAAAAAATAACCATATATTGAGTGAACTATAATCAAGGTTAAATTAATGTCGAATGGAAATATTCATGGCTAAATCACAACCCAGAACAACGGGTGTTTAGCCACTCATGCTTGAATCAAACAATTGCATAAGTTTTGCATAAATTGAAAATACTAGAATAAGATGAAGAAACTGAGAAATCCTCTGCTTCCTAATGATCCTGTGTGTATCTTTTCTCCAAAAATGGCATCCTCCCCTCAAAGTTGTGTTTTTGGATCTATTTATATGTTTGGGACAAACCCTAAACGTGTAGGAGACTTCTATTCGAACCGCGAAACACTTAAAACCTACAAAACTCGGAATTGACCGGACCAGGGACCCCAGGCGTTAAGCCCCAAATGCCCAGCTATAGCCTGGGCAGGCCTGGCGTTAGGGCTCTAACGCCCAGCTATGGCCTGGTCATGCCAGGCTTTAGGTCCAAAACGCCCGGCTATGGCCCAGGTCACTCCTTTTCGACTCTTGAGCGTATTTTTGACGTTTATCCATCCATTTAGCTCGGCTTCCATCTCCAATTCACCTACACCTGAAATAGACTCCATTATGAACATATGACGTGTATTTTTTTTTATCACAAATGCACATAAAATGTAAGGTACATAATGCTTAAAACCATGAATTCTAGCCACGCATCAACACCCCACACTTAGATTCTTGCTCGTCCTCGAGCAATGGGACAATCTACTATCCTTCAACACGTACACATTTCATTATCAAGGAGTATTTTACTTTTTAATCACACACATTACCCCTTAACTATGATCGATACCGACAATCAAGTATGAACATACAAAAATTCACATTCTTTCCCTTCTTTAAACATGCCCAAGTATAACAATTTAATCAATCATACCAACAACCTAATTGCAACCACCCAACCTCAAGAGTCGACTTGCAACTACTAAGCCCTCTCAATTCACGCACCTACCCAACAAGAAAGGTACAACATTACCAATCGTTCATGTGATCATGTGCCCTCACCAACAATAAAAGAGTGAGTATAACTTGTCCACACATTCAAATATTCTTTTGAACATTATTTAAGGACATCACACAGTTGNAGGTTGTAATGTAGGCTAAGGGACGGGTAGGATATATTTAGGAATAGTGACTAACCCTCCTAAGCACTTTAATACACTACCTTCACAAATCAACACATATTCTTCTCAACTAATTTCCTTGTCACAATTCATATTCAACATAGCCCTTTTTCAATTAAGCACTTCTATGTTTTCACTAGCACAAATTAATAGAAATTTGGAGGTGTGTATCTTTTTGTACATACTTTTACTATCATTTTTTTTCTTTCTTTCCTACACACACTCCATACCTGAAGATTCGATTGCTAGCGACTTTTGAATATAATTTTTAGTGCAATAACGGGCCTTTCCATGGCTCTACTCAAAAGCTACTCCCCAATATCTCACCTTACTTCTTTTAGCGACTAAGTACCTTAGGAGGAAAAGGTGCAAAAATCTCAATTTAATAACAAAAGAGGGGTACAACTTGTAATGTAGGCACCAAAGAACAGGTCAAACGGCTCAAAGGGGCTAGCAATAGAAATTTTTAATTCTTGTGTGACACACACATCCATGATCAAGCAAGAAAATACCTATGTCATCTCCTCGACTAGCATAACCTACAATTTCACTTCGATTAACACACGGGGAAAGTTCTAGACTACACAGGATAACATAGAAAATCACTAAACCTCACTCACACATTGCACATGACTCAATCACAACGGTATTATTCAACTCTCAAGTTAAGCAAGCACATAAATTTGAGAGTATTAAGCACTATTGCACTATGTAGCATACAAGTCAAACAACAGAGCTAAGGCATCACAAAATAGGCTATTTATTTTTCTCAGGCATCACATGTCAAAACAAATATAAGGGAAAACAGAATGTATGTCATAACCTAATATGCCGGCACCAAACATGTCAATGGGTATTTCTAAGTTACTTAGTTTCTTCCTAACTACTCTAAAAAAAATAATTTTAAATACCCGTTTCAAGTTACACCCTTGGAAAAAAACCGCGGTCCAAAGAAAAACCAAGGGGGAATTACTACACTACCTAAAACAAAAATCTTTTTGGTATTTTCTTTAGACTTACTTCCCTCAAGAGAACTGTCTAGGAGATCCATCGTCGGAAAAAGTCCACATATTTATATATAAAAAAACAAAAAAAAACTACAAAACTTAAAAGAAAAATCATTTACTATCATGAATACAAAACTACAACACGAAACCACATACAGTACAACAATTCCACAATACGTATGTACAACACCCCATACTTAATTCGTGCACTGTCACCAGTGCATCATATATAGACAAAACCAGTAATAGAAGCAAGGTACAAGAAACTCCCTGATTATTCAAAGACTTCATTTTCTGACGCTCTCCATTCCTCCTCATGCTAATCTTCTCCAACATCTTCCTCATCTTAGCGCATCAGCTCTGCATCAGAGTCGTCAGGTGTGTTGATATCCTCTTCATCTGGGAGCCTGTATCCCTCACCTACTCCAATCATCTGCTGAACGTGAGCATTGAGCGGGTATCTCTGATCCAACTCATCTCTCTCTTCAACTGACGCTGGGCGACCTCCTATTCGCAACTGCAAATCCATCATCCCATAAAGATGGGCAATGAAACTATCATCCCGCACATTGCGCTCTGCATTGATCAGTGAAAAATCTTCTTTCAGTCTTAAGCCAGTGATATTAGTCTCTCGTGCGAGTTGATCAATGGTATGGTCAAAGTTGGGATCATTCGCTACATTATCATTTAGCAGGAACTGAGTCGGTAAATTTGAGAATGGTATTTGATCAATTCTATTGCTCGAACGCACCAACCCCATTTGATAGCGCATCAGATGGCCCACATTCACTCTCTTCCCCGTCATGAGGAAGTAGAGCACACAAATGTTGGGTGTTTGGCTGGGCGTTTGGGCAAAACTTATGCAATTGTTTGATTCTAGCATGAGTGGCTAAACACCTATTGTTCTGGGGTTGTGGTTTAGCCATGAATATTATTATTCGACATTAATTTAACCTTGATTATAGTTCACTCAATATATGGTTGTTTCTTCAATCCTGCGTTTAATTGCTTAATTGTCTGGCCAACAGTTAGGTTCTATATACTATCTATGTTATGCTTGGGAAATCCGTATATAGATTAGAGAAGAATTGAAGAGAGCGCCATCTTAACCCTTCAGGGGAGCGGATTTTTGGTTAGGATAGGAATATACCTAGTCACTCTGTGCTTAATTAAATATTGTAATCTTAGTGCATTCTAATAGATTAATTTCATAGGAATATAGGCGTTAATCTATTGAGAATAGGCGAGTAGTACTTTGGGAGAAGGCTACGAGAGTAATTATCGATTAATTAGCAACCATGAGTGAATTATATGAAAGGGGGAGTTAATTAGAATGCAGTACGAGTGTTGAATTGATCACAAACCTGGAATATTTGTCTGTACTGAATACACACAACAATATTCTTATCACTTGATAATTAGTTAGTTCATAGAATCGTAGTATAAATTAGTTACATTCCTGGATTTTGTTTTGGCTCGATTAAATAACAATTAGAGTGATTCAGCAAGTAGTTTATGCAAGTCCCTGTGGGTTCGACATTCAATTTAACATTATATTACTTGCTAAGACCACGTATACTTGCGTGTGTGTTTCGGACCAACAAGTTTTATGGCGATTTTTGGCTCTATCCTGAATCCAAGCAGTCCTGGACTCAAACCCACAAAGTGTGTGCCTCACCTCTCTATTGTTGGGATGGCGGATGAATTTCTCTAGAGTCTCCACCGGAACATTTGGTGCACTTAGAAAATCGCATATGACCTTGGCTGAAAAATCCACCAAGTGCCCACGAATTGGCACCAATCCGTCCTTGTCCTTAGGGTCAAACCCTACATAGAATTCTCAGACTAAGTTAAGGTTGATGTGACCATTGTGCCTGGACACATATCCTAAACCCAACTCATGGATGCTCAGCCAAATCACTGGGAATTTTTTTCTCAGGCTCCCTTCCTTAATGGCCCCTTCAGGGTGAACATGCTTGGGTTTGCAGTGTACATACCATTTCCTGGATTGTACTGGTATGCTGTTGATACCATATTCCCGTTGACCAACGGGTTGCTGTCTCATAGCAGCGACAGCAGCTACTGCTTCCTCACCAGTCATACTGGAAGTAGCATCTCCCCCTTTTCTTTTCTTCTGAGGTAGTGGGGGTTTTGCTTTGCTTTTCGCCAGGGCCGAAGACGTGGCCTTTCCTTTGCCTGTGGCTCTTCTGGGTAGCATCGTTTTCCCTGTACAAATGATCAATAGTTAGTGGGTGTCACAAAGTGTGTACTATAAGATTTCCCAATTTGCCAAGGTTACTCAGACTTCACCTTGGCACATTTATGAATAATTGACACATAAGGCTTCTCGTGATACTCTTCACACTTAAAATTTCATAGAGTTCAAGAGGCATGACACTAGTGGTTTGTTTCCCGGAGACTCGGGCTCCAAATGGGATATGTATTTCCATTGAGGCATTACATCGAGCACTTGGCCATCACATTGCCATGGGATATCTTATGGACTTGAGGGACTGCCTCATGTACCCAAATCTGGTTGGGGTTCCATAATACCACTTAACTTCACAATTTCAGCCCATTCCTAAAGGGTTTCGGGGATTGGGATTCACAACATAATACAATATGACCATGAATTGCATTAACCCATAAAGAATCACCATGAATCAAGGATACACCTTTCATAATTGTAACACCCAATTCTAAGTAATAAAGTATAGGGATAGAATCATACCTCAACGATTGATGTGTGTTAATCGGATGAAGTGCACCCCGAAATCGAACCTGTGTAGATTTGTGTGTGCTGTGGGTGTTGTGTGGGTGAAGATGTGTGTGTTAATCTATGAGTTTTGGTGTGAGTGTGCGAGAAAATCTTTGTTGGTTGTGTTATTGGGAGTAACCCCTTGCTTGAGAGAGAGTTGGGAGATGTAAAAATAAGAAGAGGGAACTTACCTGGCGTTTGGTGTGCATTTTAGTCATAAATCCCGGGCACCCTGGCGTTAGCCAGGCGTTAGAGCTGAAACGCCCAGACCAACCTGGCGTTAGCCAGGCATTAGGGGCTTGTCGCCTGGTTAAGCCTGGCCTTAGCCAGACGTTTGGGGCTTAACGCCCAGTGCCCCTGGCTTTAGCCCCACTTTCCGTCATGCTAGAACACTGCTCCTTTCACCCGAATCCACTCGCAAGCTCGTTAGTACCTATAATTATACGAAATACTTCAAGCTATGCTAAGATTTAATTAAGCATTGGGTTGCCTCCCAATAAGTGACTTAGTTAATGTCGTGGCACGACGATTACAACACGTCAATAGGTTGCTTCCTATGAAGCACCTGATTTAACGTCGCGACACGACGCAAAATATCGCCTCACTCATCAGCGAGCACGACTTTGGTCTTCTCACAATTTATGGTACCACCCCAATAGTGTTTGACTCTATGTCCATTCACTAAAAAAATTCTTTCACCATGTATAGCTCGCAACTCAAGTGCACCACATGGGGTGGCTCTCACTATCTCAAACGGGCCTGACCATCTCGATTTCAGCTTTCCAGGAAACAATCTAAGCCTAGAATTGAATAATAGTACCTGTTGGCCTGGCTCAAAATGACGTGGATCTATATGTTTGTCATGCCATCTCTTGGTGTTTTCTTTGTAAAGTTTGGCATTTTCATATGAGTGCAACCTGAACTCATCCAATNAGCAATCTTTTCTCACCCGCGGCTTCAAGGTTCATGTTTAGCTTCTTGATGGCCCAATACGCCTTGTGTTCAAGCTCTACGGGCAGGTGACATGCCTTCCCATAGACCAACTTGTACGGTGATGCCCCAATTGGTGTTTTGTACGCTGTTATGTATGCCCATAATGCATCATCTAACTTAGCATCCCAATCTTTCCTGTTCACACTCACCGTTTTCTCTAATATTTGC
>MDKI01259411.1:0-17120 GCA_005239505.1 Nicotiana paniculata | reverse complement strand
AGGCCAATTTTAGGCTATAATTGAAATAAAAGGGGCTAGCTGTTAAATACCTAATTAAATTAGATAAAGCAATTTACAAAAATAGCTAATAATTGTATAAAAATGGAATTGATGCTTAGAAAATAAATTAAAATGACTGATTAGCATTTAAAAAATACAAAATGACTAATTACTGGATAAAAATAGTATAAAACATATGATTGTGCTATAATTACAAAGTTATTGCAATCAGAGCCAAAGAGTGCCAATTTGGCTAATTGTGAAATAATTTGGTCTTAGTAGGACCCTAAATAATGAATTAAATCAAGAAATGCTTTTGAAATTGTTTGTAATGCAATTTGTAATTAATTATTAGAAATAAAATACCGGATAAATTAAAATAAATTAATAAAAATATGGGAAAATTATAGAAAAATGCCAATTGCTATTAAAGCATGTTTTTGAAGGTATATATGCAATTTTAAAATATTGTGGGAAAATTGGGTATCAACAGTGATTTATACCAATTATGTATTTAGAGACATGATACCTATGCGTGAGGCTGTTTTAAACCCTTTCATGGGCAGTTATTCATTTAGTCGAAATATATATGATTCAAAACAGATGCGAACAGAGTCCTAAGAACAGGATATCTAATGCACACAAAGATGACTATTTTTATTAGGCGGGATTTCTAAGTGACATTATTGATGCAGAACCAAAACTGGAATAGTAATATATGAGATGCGATATGCTAAGTGAAAAAACAGTGAAAAAACAGTATAGAGGTGACTCTAGGAGTGACTCTAATTTGGGGACCCATTGCCTGAGGTAGGTCTAAGCGACACATAGACTTGGAGAAAATTTGTTAAAGTTTGCTTCATTTCATTAAAACGAAAACGAGCCAAAACAATCTTTTACTAAATCGACAATAATAATAAAGTTACTAATGGCATTTAGCCTTATTACATCAAAATATAATCCAAACTAGAAAGCAGTAAAGTACATCATCTCCTTATCTACTGGGTCCCTGAAGGACCTTCTCCATGCTTAGCTCTCTTGACCCCATCAATCAAGTTTCTCAGATCGCGCATATCCAGCAATAAGTAAGCTTTTGCCAGCTTTCATCCTTCATCGTCATCCATGCCTTGAAAATCCGAAAGTGTCCTTCTCATCTTCCCTTCTAGTTCCACGTGTCCTTGTTCCAGGTATTCCAATCTTTCCATTCACTTAGTGGAAATCTGCTTCCATTCCCTTATCGCCTCCATGTCCACTTTGTGCTAGCTTCAGACTCAAACAACCTTTTGCGTAGCCTCTTGTACTTCACCTGTGCCTCAACCACTTCATCTATGATCTCATCCTTCAAGTTGACTCCTGGTTTGACATCCTCAGCTACATCGTCTTCTAACCATGATAGATAGTAGTACATATAGCCAGCGTGATAACTGTCAGGCTCAATAGTTTCTCCTTCCACAATGATCTTTTGGTTCCGTCTGTGTTTTGCTTCGAACTTAAATTGGATGACATCTACCTTGAAATCTGCCTTCTACTGGACCATGTTGGAAACCCGAGGTATGACTTGTTTTGTTCCAGCTTGCCTCATTACCCTGATGGGATCATAAGGATAGATGCCTCGCAGCCTGATCAGGACCAAGTGAGTAGTCCTTTTTGACCTGATGATGAACTCACTACTAGAAAACCATTCAAACATCCAATGCACCTGATCGTGTGTCATATTGTTGAAGAAACACACCCAACCTACAACATTTCCAGGATTTGCAAACTTGTCCGGAATAAAGTCATTTTCTTTGGGTGATGGTTGGCTATGTATTAATTCAGTGGCCTTCGTAGAAGATGTTTACGATACTCACCCCTTTGAAAGTGCTCCAACAACCAGAATTGTAGCAATAGATTGCAACCCTCAAAGTGTCCAAACCCACGCTTGCATCGATCTAGAGCACGATACATCTCAGCTAAGATCATTGGGATGATAGCATAAGTTTGTCCTTCGATACCATCCATTAAGGTCCTGGCGACCATGGCTAAGCGAGTATAAATTCTTCCTCCTTGCATCGGAAAGATCAACAACCCCAAAAAGTAGACAATGAAAGCATAAACCCGATGATGCACCAATCCCAAAGAACTAATGGCTAGTTCATCACGAAGAAGACGATATGACTTGCTATTCCCATAACGCTCGTAAAGAAACTTAAAAGAGATGTATGATTTCTTTAGATAGAGCAACTCATCATTCTTTTTAAAACCCAACATTTTCAGAAAAACGCAGGATTTTCTGGCACTAGCAGTCCTGGACTATCCATGGTAACTTGGAGAAACCGTCTATTTCTTCCAAAAGAGGAGTCATTCCATATTTCCAAATCGAAAAATAGCTCTTTTCTCATCACAAAACATGGTAGCGGCCTCCATCAATTCTCTATTTGGTTGAATGTTCAGCAAGATGGCAGGTCACCAAGTACTCTTCTCACATGATTCTTATCACAAGGTGCAAGGTCTTTCCACCAGTCAAGTAGCAAAGGCGGCATATTCTGGACCATACTGAACCTGGAGATTTCGTGTTTCATTTTCTACAAACAAATAAGAGTTAGCCCTTTCTCTCTCCAAATTCGACTACTTACGCAATAATGATCAACATGTTGACACATTTTCTCCATGTAATGAACATTACATGATAGTGTCCTTTGAGATTACGGAAATCCCGTCGGACTTTGGATAAGGTGTATCTAAGCGAGTTGTTACATCAATAATGCTTCGTCCCATACTAGGTTTAGGATGATGCATGCACTTTTCAAATTGGAGTGGGGTTTCTAGAAGGATCTAGACTGGTACTGTCAAGTCGCCAACTTGAGATGGAAAGGCGGGGGACCATCGACTGCACCACTGATTGACTAGTCTACCGCAAATTAGACTTTCCGATTTAGAAAGGGTGATTTCAGGAAAGCGTGGACGCTCATCAAGAGCCGCCATATTGATAATTGGCATGAGTGGAGCATGATGCGAAGCATGCTTTATGCAGAAATAATAACACATTTCCAAGTATTTGCATGATAAAAGTATGTAAAAGCAGTAAATAACATAGTAAAGGCGAACATGAAAAGAAGAGAAAAGAAAAAAAAAGACAAGAGAGAAGTCAATTTTTCTCATAAAAATGTACGAGAATGTAATGAAGTAGGTAGGGAAATAGGGATGGGAGAGTCATAATATAAAAGTCTTAGAGAAGGTGAAGGAGATGGAGAGAGGGGTCAAACATGTCATAGAAAATAAAGGAGAATAACGAAAGAGATGTGCATGTCATTGAAGTTTAAAACAGATAAAAGAGAATAAGAAGGGGGGATGTGCATGTCATAGCAATTTAAAACAAATAAATGTGAATAGGGAAAGGGATATGCATGTCATAGTAGTTTAAAACAAATGAAGAAAAATAAGGAAAGTAATCCATATAGGTCAAGTTCGTTATGGTAAGAGCATAAGTATATCCCCAGCAGAGTCGCCATGCTGTCGCGCCCTGTTTTCTCATGAAAGAGGGTTTCGACGTGTGACAAATCCTTTAAAGAAAGGTTAAAAGATAAGAGTCGATGTCGCGCCCCCCTTTTTTTTCCTCGCAGAATATTAGGTTTGTGACATTGGTTGGGACAACTCTTTCCTTTTGGAAAGGGGTTTGCATATTTTGAAGAGTCGCCATCTAACAATTTTAACGGTGCATTAGGGCACCTAAGGGTTCAATTATAACTACGTTGCTAACAAGAGATTTCGGTAAGGGCTTGAAATTATCCTAAGGGGAAGGTGTTAGGCACCCCTCAGGATCCACAAGTGTGGTTCCCGGCCAAATGATTTTGTGAATTCGTACAATTAGCAAATAACGAGTAAAGGCTCAAATGAGAGGGGATTTAGGTCTTAAGCATGCAGATGTTTTAAAGAAACAGTAAAGAAGATTAGCTTTTGAAAAGGAATTACGAGCTAGCATATAAAAGGTGTCCTAGGTTTGCAATAATATGGATCACATCAATGAAATACCCGGTAATCACTCCTCGAAGAGGGGCTACACGCGGTATTAGAGCACCGGTCATCATATCCATATTCTACCCTTCCCACCCCGTGAAGGTAATTAAAGCGTGTGTTAGTCACAGACTCTATTTCGTGCTATTACCCATCACATCCTATCAGTCCTGGAAGAGGCTAAGACTACTATCCTAAAATGAAGTACTAGGTTAACCCCTAGGTTTAAAGGACAAGAGTCTAACGACAAACAACGACAATTAGGACTTCAGATAAGGGGAAAACAAATAAGAGCAGATACGAGGCCCAAGTATTCCTCCACAGATTATGCACATGATTAGCACGACTCAAATACAAGTAAGGCCTTATTAACTTCAGAACCTAAGGCATGATATCTAGGTGAGAATGCAATAGGGAGGCAGCTTTATTACTGATTTCAGAGGATGAATTTTATCAGTTTCTTACTGATTATAACCATTAATAGTCAAGCAGCAGGTATAAAGGAGTATGTTTCCAGTTTTAATAGATTTAACACCTAAGGCTCGCCTAAGCGTATGACAATACTCAGTAGTTACTCAGATTATTAAAGAAACTGTTACAAGTTGGTTTGCCTAAACATGCTATACTTAGGTGTTGCAAAAATACAGAACTATTACCAGTTGTTTGAAAACATGGTGAAACTATTTTTAGGCCCTTTTTCATGCAATCAATAGTTAAACTAGGTGTTGAATGAGGTCCTAAGACATGATATCTAATATGCACACATAGGGATGCATAATGGGTGGTATGCAGAATTCCTAGGCAGGATTTCTAAATGCATGAAGTCACAATATCTGAACATGCTATGCAACAAGTATGAGGATGACTTGTTTATTAACTCATTATTATCCTAGGCATGATTCCTAGGTGTACCACAACATTATAGCGATATTAGAACTGGTTTACATGAATAACAAGTTTATATTAACGTTTAATCCTAGAGCATGATTTCTATATGATAAATGATAATACCATAATAGGATGCTGAAATAGTAAACATGGACCTAAGGAACAGGATATCTAATGCATGATATGCTCGCATACAATCAGCCCTAGGCATGAATTTCTAGTGCACACGTAAGAAATGTAAACCTAGAAGCATGGTATCTACCCTTTAACATGGATAACCTATACAACTACCCTCCCCTTTCACTATCCATTCCCAAATATTTGTTTACAAATTATTATTACAGGCCATTGAATACGAATTACACAACTGAAATAGAAGGAAAATAAGAAGTTAACTATAGGGAGCCTACTGAATAGGCTCAAGTCTCCAGGCTCTCAATGCCGCCAAGTATTATTTCACAACCTTCTCATAATCCGGGTGTGTCAGAGTTCCCTAAGGACCTCAAGGGCTCCCGGGCAGTGCTCACACCCAGATTTCATAGCCAAAATAGAGTAAGTGCAGTGTGGAATGGCCAGCCTCTACGTGTCAAAGTTCAGAGGGAGCTCAAGGGTCCCAAGGCAATGCTCACACAGAAGGGGCAGAACCTAGACTTATAAGAGTATATGTGAGCTTGCTTTTTATTTTTAAAAGGGGTTTAAGTAAGGAAACAATTTTGAGAAAGGGTAAGTAAGAAAACAATTTTGAAGAGCGAAATAGAAGTTTAACATCACAGAAAGGACCAGGGATAGTCCAACAATCACAAACAGGGGTAATGGGATTTGAGGGACAAATACAGAGCATGTGAGGGAAGACACATGTATAGGCATACAATCAGAAGCTCCTAAGGGTCCAGAGGATTAGGGTACAGTAAAGTACTAGGTTAGATTAACACATGAAACAACTAAGACCATGATTAAACTAATGTACCAGTCACATGCATGTAAGAAGTAGGTGCTAAGTATACAGAAGCATGCTGGCCATAAACAAATAAAGCCTAACTTAACATGCAGATGGGAGTTTAGGATCCTAGATACATGCTGAATCATAAGTAAAATCAAATAAAAAGCATACTGAATTACAACAGTAGTAGAAACATGTTGGTTTGAGGACTGAAATCTAAATTAGAACATACTAGTGAAGTGAAGAAAGTAGTAACACAAACAGGAAGTAGTAGATGCACAATAGTTAGCCTTGGCTTGCAGCCGGCTAACTTAGAATAGTAATAGCTAGCACAGAAGAAAGAGTAGAGAGTTTTTTTTATTGTGAGAGAGAGATTTTGAACAGATCAGTTCGTGTGCGTGTCTGTCCTAAAGAGAGCATATATATAACAAATTGAAGGCTAGGTAAAATAAGGTAGGAGTCCAATTGTCCAGCAATCATAGGACTCAGAATCAATCAGTGCAATCAATCAATATAAGTACTCCCTTATTTAAGGGAGTTAACTTCAAATGGTAATAAATAGGTAACAAATAAGGAAAGAGGTAAATGTGTAAATAAGTATAGCATAGGTAATTAGGGCTAGGTTCAGAAAGTTTCAATTAAGGAAACAATGTCAAGAGACAGTAAATAGTGTAATTAACAACAAAATAGGGCCTGAAAATAATTCAAAGGTCTGAAATCAGCAAAGGGTATCAATCACAAGGGATCAGGGATCCGAAATTAGTGCTGATTAAAGGAAAGCCTCATGTATTTAAGGAATTATTCAGAATCAGCAGAGGATATCGTATGAAAAATCAGTATAGTACTACTCACAATCATTCAGGGATTCAAGACAGTAATGTATCAAACAGGGTGAACACACAAGAAGCAACATAATCAAAGACCCAATAGCATAGTGAAGCAATAATCACAAAGAAACATGGATTACTCATGGGAAACAGATACACATACAAATCGAAAGAAAAAGACATGCTCAGAATTTAGAACACAAGTTTTAACATAATAAATCATGATTAAAAGTGATAAAACGTTTAAGCATATGATAAAAATCACTTGAACTTTGATAAATCTTTTGAAGAAAAGGTTAGAAACCCTATGCGAAAAACTTGTTTAAAAATGGAAAACCTTTAAGAAAAAATGTAATAATACTCGTAATAAACCCGAATCTAGTGTAGATCTAAGAGAATAGGAAGTTTCAAATGTTAGGGTTTTACAGAAAACCTCAGAGAGGACGAAAAAGAACCTCGAACAGCAACGGCTTGAACCTCAGAGGTCATAGCCTTTCTCAGAATCAAGCTTTTGGAGGCTTTGTCGCGCCCCCTTTTTTCCTCCTCCTTAGCGGAAGATCGGGTTCATGACATTGGTTGGGACAACTCTTTCCTTTTGGGAAAGGGGTTCGCATATTTTGAAGAGTCGTCACCTAACAATTTTAACAGTGCGTTAGGGCACCTAAGGGGTTCAATTACAACTACATTGCTAATTAGAGATTTGGGTAAGGGCTTGAAATTATCCTAAGGGGAAGGTATTAGGCACCCTCAGGAACAAGAGTGGTTCCCGGCCAAATGGTTTTGTGGATTTGTACAAATAACCAATAATAAGTAAAGGCTCAAATAAGAGGGGATTTAAGTCTTAAGCATACAGGTGTTTAGAAAAACAGTGGGGCTAATTACGAACTATCGTATACAAGTTTCCTAGGTTTATAATAATATGGATCACATCAATGCAATACCCGGTAATCACTCCTCGAAGAGGGGCTACACATGGTATTAACGCACTGGTCATCATATCCATATTCTACCCTTCCTACCCCGTGAAGGTAATTAAAGTGTGTGTTGGTCATGGATTCTATTACGTGCTATTATCCGTCCCATTCTATCTGTCCTGGAGGAGGTTAGGACTACTATACTAAAAGGTAGGTACTATGCAGACCCTCAGGTTTAAAGGGGTAAAATTCTAAGGCGAAGTGCAAAGAACATGTCAGACTGCTGTCAATGGGAAACACATAGGAGCATACACGAGGCTCAAATTTTCCTCCGCAGATAATGCATATAATTAGCACGACTCAAACACATATAAGGGCAATGTTATTAATTAAGATCCTAAGACATGGTATCTTGGTGAATTCAGAGGATAAACAGGTAGGCATACTTGTTTTATAACTCAAGAAAAACATGCTCTTAATCACTTTGCCTACTGATTTAAAAGTACCTATTAGTGTTAAGAAACACACACAAGAGAGAAAAATTTCTAATTTAGTCACCTAAGGCTTGCCTAGGCGGGGGACATTGTACATTAACAAAATTATTAAA
Organism: Nicotiana paniculata; assembly: GCA_005239505.1. Lineage (NCBI taxonomy): Eukaryota > Viridiplantae > Streptophyta > Magnoliopsida > Solanales > Solanaceae > Nicotiana > Nicotiana paniculata. The sequence goes on along the minus strand of MDKI01259411.1, from coordinate 8,951 downwards.
GGAACTGTTATAAATTGTTACCTAAACATGTCGTTCTAGGTTGTTCAGAACACAGAAGCATTACCAATTATTTTTTTAGAGAAAACTGCGTGGGGTGGTTATACTTTTTGTATATCAGTAATTAGACTAAATGTAGTTGGGCGATTAGGACCCTATAACATGATATCTAATGCACAGGTAGAGATGCAGAATGATGCATATGCAGAATTCCTAAGCATGATTTCTAAATGCTCAATAGTCACAGTATTAATCATGGTTTCAGAAGATGCTAGAATGATAATTTATTTTAATGTTGTTTAGCCTAGGACAAGATTTCTAAGCATACATGGAAACGTAGAACATGATAGTAGAAAATACCATTTATTAGCAGGATTTTTCTAAGTAAAAGTGAACATGCTGAAATAGTAGATATGAGACCTAGTAAACATGATTTCTAATGCATAAATTTGAACATATGGACCTAAATATGATCTCTATTGCACAGATAGGAAATAAAGTCTAATAGTATGATTTCTATCCCTTTAATAGCTAATGCATGCGTAGCTACCCCTCCCTTTTCTCTATCCATCCCTGAGTTGTTTACAAATTATTACCGGCCAGGGAATTATGAATTACACAACCAAAGGAAAATAAGAAGTTACTTCTATATGGAGCCTTCAATTAGGCCCAGATCTTCCAAACCTCACTGCCTTATGGCATTGCATAGCCATTTCATAATTCGGATGTGTCAGAGTTCCCTAAGGACCTCAAGGGCTCCCGGGTAGTGCTCACACCCAGACATAGCCAAAGAATTAAACATGTGCAGTGTGGAAGTGCCAGCCTTGTGTGTCAGAGTTCATAGGGTACTCAAAGGGTTCCCAAAGCAGTGCTCACATGAAGGGGGCTGAACTTAGACTTCTAAGAGTGTATGTGAGAGTGCTTTTTTATTTAAAAGGATTTAAGTAAGGAACAATTTGAGAAAGGGTAAGTAAGAAAACAGTTTTTTGAAGAAGGAAATAGAAACTTAACATCACAAAGGACCAAAGATAATCCAACAAGCACAAACAGGGGTAATGGGATTAGGGACAAATACAGAGCATGTAAGGGCATATATACAGCAGGCAGATACACACACAGACATACAATCAGGAACTCCCAAGGGTCTAGAGGATCAGGGGGTACAGTGCTAGGTCAGATTAACACCTAAGGCCATGGTTAAACCAATGTACCAGTCATAGGCATGTAAGAAGTAGGTGCTAAGTGTACAGAAACATGCTGGTCATAAACAAATAAAGCCTAATTTAAACATGCAGAGGGGAGTTCAGGATCTTAGATACATGTTGAAGAATAAGTAAGCAAGTTAGAAGCATGCTGAATCATAACAGTAATGGAAACATGTTGGTTTGAGGAATGAATTATAAATTAGAACATACCAGTGAAGTGAAGAAAGCAATAACACTAACAGGAAAGTAGGAGAATGCACAATAGTTATCCTTGGCTTACAGCCGGCTAACCCAGAGTAGTAGTAATTAGCACAGAAGAGAGAGCAGGAAGTCTTTTAAGTTGTGAGAGAGATTTTTTGAACATATTAGTTCGTGTGTGTGTGTCTGTGTATGAATAGAGTATATGTAGTTTTGAAAACTTGATGAAAAAATAAGGAAAGAACCAGAATTAACCAGTGATTGTGGGACTGAATATCAATCAGTATCCAATTAGTACAAGTATCCCTATAATCAAGGGAGTAATTCACACAGTGAGTTTTTAATAAGGAAAGAACCATATATATCTTAGAGGAATATAAGAACAATGTAAGTATAATAGGCAATTAGGTATCCCTTAATTGAAGGGGTTAAACTCAAACGGGTAGCAGGTAAAATAATAATTAAGGAAAGTTCTTATGCTTGTAACATGTAAGGAAACAATTTCACCCCCAATTCAAACATACAATCGAGGCTAGGATCAGAAAATATCACTTAAGGAAATAATAATCAATTAACAGTTAATCAATTATGTAACAAGGTAAGAACAAAGTTGGAAATCAATAAGAACATCTTATAAAAAATCAGGGATTCGAAATTGGTACTAATTAAGGGAAGGCCTCATGTATCTAAGGAAACATACAGAACCAACCGAGGATAACATATGAAAAATCAGTACAATACTATTATTCAGGGATTCAAGACAGTAATGATTCAAGCAGGTTGAACATACAAGAAGCGGCAATAAAATACCCAATAGCATAGTGAAGCAATAATCACAAAGAAACAGGGATTACTCATGGGAAACAGACACACATACAAATCAAAACAAAAAGACATGCTCAACATTTAGAACACAGTGTTAAAACTAAATAAATCATGATTAAAAGTGATAAAACGTTTAAGCATATGAGAAAAATCACTTGAACTTTGAGAAATCGTTTGAAGAAAAGGTTTCAGAAACCCTAAGTGAAAAACATGTTTAAAAAATGGAAAACCTTTAAGAAAAAATTTAATAATACTCGTAATAAACCCGGATCTAGTGTAGATCTAAGAGAATAGGAAGGTTTTTGAAGAAAACATGTAAAAAAAGCTTCATGATATACACAGATCTAAGACAGATCTAAAGGAATCGTGAAAATACCAGGGGTTAGGGTTTCAGAGAGTTGAAAAAACAAGAAAAACCTTAAAGATGTTGCCAGCGTAAGCCGAAAAAGTCATGGCTCTTACTCAGACGGGCGGAGGAGGCCGGTGTCGCGCCCCCTTTTTCCTCCTCCTCATCGGAGGACCGGGTTCATGACATTGGTTGGGACAAATTTTTCCTTTCAGGAAGGGGGTTTGCAGATCTTTGGAGAGTCGCCACCTAACGATTTTAACGGTGCGTTAGGGCACCTAAGGGGTTCAATTACAACTACGTTGCTAACCAGAGATTTGGGTAAGAGATTGAAATTATCCTAAGGGTAAGGTGTTAGTCACCCCTCAGGATCCATGAGTGTGGTTCCCAGCCAAATGGTTTCGTGAATTTGTACAAAAAGCAAATAACAAATAAAGGCTCAAATAAGAGGGGATTTAAGTCTTAAGCATACAAGTGTTTAGGAAATTAGTTGGGGTAATTACGAACTATCGTATACAAGTGTCCTAGATTTATAATAATATGGATCACATCAATGCAATACCCGGTAATCACTCCTCGAAGAAGGGCTACACGTGGTATTAGCGCACCGGTCATCACATCTATATTCTACCCTTCCTAACCCATAAAGGTGATTAAAGCGCGTGTTGGTCATGAATTCTATTGCGTGCTATTACCCGTCCCATCCTATCAGTCCTAGAGGAGGTTAGAAATACTATCCTAAAAGGTTGATACTAGGAAGACCCTCAGGTTTAAAGGGGTAAAATTCTAAGGTGACAAACGAAGAACATGTAGGACTGTAGTCAATGGGAAACACATAGGAGTATATAGGAGGCTCGTATTTCCCTCCGCAGATAATGCATATAATTAGCACGACTCAAACACATATAAGGGCAGTGTTATTAAGATCCTAGGACATGGTACGTAGGTAAATTCAGAGGATGAACAGATAGGCAGACTTGTTTTATAACTCAAGGAAAACATGCTCTTAATCAATTTGCCTACTTATTTAAAAGAAATACCTATTAGTGTTAAGAAACATACACAAGAAATATAGAATTCTAATAGTTTTTTAGTCACCTAAGGCTTGCCTAGGCGGGGGTAGTGTATACTAACAGAATTAAAGGAACTGCTGCAAGTTATTACCTAAACATGCCGTTCTAGGTTGTCCAGAACATAGAAGCATTATCAGTTTTTTTTAGGGAAACTAAGTGGGTGGTTATACTTTTTATACATTAATAATTAGAATAAATGTAGTTGAGCGATTAAGGCCCTATAACATGATATCTAATACAGATAGAGATGCAAAATGATGCGTATGCAGATTTCCTAAACATGATTTCTAAATGCTCCGTAATTACAGTTTCAGAAGATGGTAGAATGATAACTTATTTTAATGTTGTTTAGCCTAGGACAATATTTCTAAGCGTACATGGAAGTGTGGATCATGACAGTATAAAATACCATTGATTAGCAGGATTTTTCTAAGTAAAAGTGATCATGCTGAAATAGTGGGTATGAGACCTAATAAACATGATTTCTAATGCATGAATTGGAACATATGGGCCTAAACATGATCTCTATTGCACATATGGGAAATAAAGTCTAATAGGATGATTTCTAATGCATAAATTTCAACACATGGGCCTAAACATGATCTCTATTACACAGATAGGAATTAAAGCCTAATAGTATGATTTCTATCCCTTTAATAGCTAATGCATACGTATCTACCCTCCCTTTTCACTATCCATACCCTGAGTTGTTCACAAATTATTACAGGCCAGGGATTTATGAATTACACAACCAAGGGAAAATAAGAAGTTACTTCTATAGGGATCCTTCAATTAGGCCCAGATCTTCCAAACCTCACTACCTTATGGTATTTCATAGCCTTTTCATAATCCGGATGTGTTAGAGTTCCCTAAGGACCTCAAGGGCTCCCGGGCAGTGCTCACACCCAGACATAGCCAAAAGAATTAAACATGTGAAGTGTGGAAGTGCCAGCCTTGTGTGTCGGAGTTCAGAGGGTACTCAAAGGGTTCCCAAAGCAGTGCTCACACGAAGGGGGCTGAACTTAAACTTCTAAGAGTGTGTGAGAGTGCTTTTATTTAAAAAGAAGTAAGGAACAATTTTGAGAAAGAGTGAGTAAGAAAGAATTTTTGAAGAAGGAAATGGGAGCTTAACATCACACAAGGACCAAGGATAGTCCAATCACAAACAGGGGTAATGGGATTAGGGACAACTACAGAGCATGTAAGGGCATACATACAGCAGGCAGATAAGCACACAGACATGTAATCAGGAACTTCTAAGGGTCTAGAGGATCAGGGGGTACATTGCTAGGTCAGATTAACACCTAAGGCCATGGTTAAACTAATGTGCCAGTCATAGGCATGTAAGAAGTAGGTGCTAAGTGTACAGAAACATGCTGGTCATAAAAAAATAAAGCCTAATTTAAACACGCAGAGGGGAGTTCAGGATCCTAGGTATATGCTGAAGAATAAGTAAGCAAGTTAGAAGCATGCTGAATCACAACAGTAATGGAAACATGTTGGTTTGAAGACTGAAATATAAATTAGAACATACCAGTGAAGTTAAGAAAGCAATAACACAAACATGAAAGTAGGAGAATGCACAATAGCTACCCGTGGCTTGCAGCCGGCTAACCCAGAGTAGTAGTAATTAGCACAGAAGAGAGAGCATAAAGTCTTTAAGATTGTGAGAGATATTTTTTTGAACAGATTCGTTCGTGTCTGTGTGTGTACGAATAGAGTATATATAGCTTTGAAAACTTGATGAAAAATAAGGAAAGAACCAGAATTAACCAGTGATTGTGGGACTGAATATCAATCACTACCCAATTAACACAAGTATCCCTATAATCAAGTGAGTAATTCACACGATCAATATTAAATTAAAAAAGAACCATATATAGCTTAGAAGAATATAAGAACAGTGTAAGTATAATAGGCAATTAAGAATCCCTTAATTGAAGGGGTTAAACTCAAACGACTAGTAGGTAAAAATAATAATTAAGGAAAGTTTTTATGCTTGTAACATGTAAGGAAACAGTTTCACCCTTAATTCAAACGTACAATTGAGGCTAGGTTCAGAAAATATCACTTAAGGAAATAGCAATCAATTAGCGGTTAATCAATTATGTAACAAGGTAAGAAAACAAAGTTGGAAATAAGAACATCTCATAAGAAATCAGGGATTCGAAATTGGTGCTAATTAAGGGATGGCCTCATGTATCTAAGGAAATATGCAGAATCAGTAGAGGATATCGTATGAAAAATCAGTACAGTACTACTCATAATCAATCAAGGATTCAAGGAAGTGACGATTCAAGTAGGGTGAACACACAAGAAGCAGCAGAATCAAAGACCCAATAACGTAGTGAAGCAACAATCATAAAGAAACAGGGGTTGCTCATGGGAAACAGACACACATACAAATCAAAAGAAAAGACATGCTCAACACAATGTTAAAACTAAATAAAACATGATTAAAAGTGATAAACATTTAAGCATATGAGGAAAATCACTTAAACTTCAAGAAATTGTTTGAAGAAAAGGTCTCAGAAACCCTAAGTGAAAAACTTGTTAAAAAATGGAAGACCTTTAAGAAAAATGTAATAATACTCGTAACAAACCCGGATCTAGTGTAGATCTAAGAGAATAGTAAGGTTTTTGAAGAAAACATGTAAAAAGCTTCATGATATACACGGATCTAAGATAGATCTAAAGGAATCGTGAAAATACTCGGGGTTAGGGTTTCAGAGAGTTAAAAAATGAGAAAAACCTTAAAGATGTCGTCAGCGTTAGCCGCAAAAGTCATGGCTCTTACTCAGATGGCCGGAGGAGGCCGGAAGATGGCATGAGGTACCATAGGTAGGAACTGAACCACTCCAGGCTCGCCTGAGGGCCTTAGGGTGCCATTAGACCGGTGTAAGGTGAAGCAATAACCAGGAGACAGTGAAAGACCACAGTTTTCGGTGAGGGAATTAGCCGGAGAAGACGAACAAACTCCATCGGAGGTGGAGAGATAAGGGAAGGTTCTAGAGAGAACCAGAGAGAACCAAAGAGAGATAGAGAGAGAATGAGAGGTTGGGAAATGAGGGGTCGGAGGGCGGGGGTAGGTCTAGGTTTAATTATGGTAGGTAGGATCTGGGTCGTTGATCTAGTCTGATCAACGACTTATATAGATCCGGGGTTGGGCCAGGTATGGAATTGGGCTATTTAAAATCTGATGGGTTGGGTAGAATTAGGCTAGAATTTAAACATATGTGGCTAATTGTTAAACACCCATTAAAAATAGATAAATAATTAAATAAAAAATAACTAGTAATCACATAAAATGAAATTGATGCTAGATAAATGAAATTAAGGTAATTAATGAGTTAAAAAATATAAAATGAAATAATTATTGATTTAGATGGTATAAAATGTACAATTAGGCCATAGTTGTAAAGTTATTGTAATTATGGCCAAATAATGCCAAATTGGCTAATTTGTGAAATAATTAAATCCTAATAGGATTAAAAATGATATATTGACTGGAAAATATTTTGAAATTCTTTATAATACAATTTATGAATAATTATCAAATACAAAAAGTACTACATAAATTGGAAAAGGATTTAATAAAAAATATGAAAAATCTCGAAAAAATACCAGTTATTAGAAAGAGCGGTTTTGACGGTGTATAAACAAATTTTAAAAAATAATTTGAGAAAAAATTGGGTATCAACAACTTCCCCTCTTTACCCGGGAAGGATGGAAGAGTTGTCGGGTAACGATATGATGGCCAATTTTGACCGTGTGGAAATAGCTTGAAAGGCTCAGGCTGCACCCTAGTTCCTGAGCTGCCTACATATCCCTGGTCTTACAGGAATCAGGCCGTATGTAGTTCCGGGGTCATCGGTGAAGTATACCGATGAAGTTTTACAAGAACAAACGCCAAGTACGGGGTTAGATGAGCAAACGGCTTACGGGGTGGTTAGGAAACCTGGAGCGGAACCGCTTCCGCCTAGATGGTTGTTGCTTGCCGGATTACCTGCAAATAAACAATACACGCGTATATTGTGCGTAATTTAAACATGATGCAAATTCCTGTTGGACGATGAATGCTGTCTTTGGACGGTTAAGGATGACGTCTTTAGACCATGATGTCCTCGACCATGAATTGCTTTGATAAGGGATTCGAAGGCCATGAAATGGTGTTCTCGGGCGATGGTGCCCCCGAACCATGATGCCTTTGAATAATGATATGCAAAATGATAAAAGAGATCCTCAGGCCATGACATGGTGTTCTCGGGCTATGAAGATGGTGCCTCCGAACAATGACGCCTTTGGATAGGTTGGCGATATTTCAGCCCATGAAGATGAAATAGCATTATTCTGGAAAGACAGAGCTTAGTCTTGCGAATTAAAAAGGGCAGAGCTTAGCCCGAAAGGAAGCGAATGATAGAGACAGGGGTTGCTTTTGAAAAGTAAATGAGAGGTAGCGTTTAACCTCGGAAGGCAGAAAGGTAGCCTTATGCAATATGTGGATGCAGATGGGAGGCAACGTTTAGTCTTGGAAGGCAGAAAGGTAGCCTTATGCAATATGCAGATGCAGAGGGAGACAACGTTTAGTTTTGGAAGGCAGAAAGGTAGCCTTATGCAATATGCAGATGCAGATGGAGACAACGTTTAGTCTCGTAAGGCAGAAATATAGCCTTATGCAATATGCGGATGCAGATGTAGACAATGTTTAGTCTCGGAAGGCAGAAAGTCCTTATGCAATATGCGGATGCAGAGGGAGACAACGTTTAGTTTTGGAAGGCAGAAAGGTAGACTTATGCAATATGCGGATGCAGATGGAGACAACGTTTAGTCTCGGAAGGGAAAAAGGTATCCTTATGCAATATTTAAGGAAGGACAACATAAATTCTTAGCTGGTGCTAAATTGCGGTAGAGCATTATGATGATGAAGCATTGTTTGTGCTGGTAAAAAATGTCGGCGTGTGCGATGAGTTTGAGGAAAAATGTCTGTCCTTTGAGTGGATAATATGTTTTGGGGCTTTTGCAATTTGTGCCTGCATCCAAGAAAAATCGTGAGTTTTGTAAAGGGGGAAGGTTAGTTCGCATTCCTGCTGGCTCCGCTTGGCTCGCCGGCTTGATCTGATGATACTGTCTGTATCATTGGGGTAGCATTCTCTAAACAAGCTATTTCAGAAAAAATAAATATGCATGATTTTTTATAAAAATGTAATATATAATCTAATTTTTTTTAAATGAGCCGATTGATGAGAGACTAAATTGCATAGTTTAACATGTGATATACCTTACATTTTATGCGCATTAATGATAAAA
>ML366827.1:0-10447 GCA_005239505.1 Nicotiana paniculata | reverse complement strand
TGGAAAGCAGCTTGAGGATGGGCGCACTCTTGCCGACTACAACATTCAGAAGGAGTCCACCCTCCACCTTGTTCTTCGGCTGAGGGGTGGTATGCAGATCTTTGTGAAGACTTTGACAGGAAAGACGATCACCTTGGAGGTCGAAAGTTCCGATACAATTGATAACGTAAAGGCGAAGATCCAAGATAAAGAAGGGATTCCACCAGATCAGCAGCGATTGATCTTTGCTGGTAAGCAGCTTGAGGATGGGAGGACCCTTGCTGATTACAATATCCAGAAAGAATCCACCCTTCACCTCGTGCTTCGTCTCCGTGGTGGCTTTTGAGAAGTTAATTCCCTGCTCCTGAGAAATTTCCTAGGATTCCCTTTAGTGGCTTTTGTTATGCTTTGTGTTTAAGCTGTTGATATGCCTGCTATGCCTTGATGGCATTGGTTACGTGCTTTGTGTTAAAAGACAGTTGTCTGAATAAATTTAGTTTCTGTGTTTCATTTCTTAGTTTGCTGTGAGCATATTTCTGCAACTCCTTGGTTGTCTAACCACGTATGGCTGTTTTCAGATTATATTGGTTCACATGCGTTTGTTACGAATATACTTTTCAGCTAAGGAGTCCATAATATTCAAGCTAAAATCAGACATTAGAGTTCATATTTTTCTTGGAAGAATCAAAGATTTACAAAATGTAAATGTATTTAGTAATTATATAGAAGTACTTTAGATTCCAAAAATTAAAATAAACAGAACGTATATAGTAACTATAATGTAGTAATTTTCAATTTTTTGGCAGTGTAGAAAATTGATTCATACACATAATAATGCAAAAGAACTATTAATCAGCTCACAAACACTGACTAATAATTCTATTGAACACTTCCTGGAAGCAGATAACATACTGAATTATTTTTATCTCCGACTCTGAATTTCTTTTGGTCTAACAATCATCATCAACAAAAGAGAGTATCAGTCCCCTCAAAGGAAGGCCAAAACTTGGATGGAAGGTGCAAACCATCATTTAACCAAAGTATCTAATTCACATCCAAATACATGCCTCTCGGAAAGCATAATCTAGCAAAATTCTGAACCAATCGGGTGAATTTGGTTAAGGACTGCAACCTTGCCCATGAACGATAATCCTCCAGTTAGATTAATTTGGCAAGTAATCAGCTTCTGAATGTTCTCCAGACCACCAGCCTTCAGGTGAAGTCATATCTGTCTCATACTACATTTCAACTTCTCAGATTCAAGCTCTTGTTTCAAAGATTCGAGTCGTTCAAGTAAGTCAATGTTTTCCTGATGAAATCAAACATCATCGACAAAGTATTAAGTTAACTGTGAAAATGATAATAAGCATTAAGGTTATCACAAACCACAAAGCAGAAGGAGAAGACAGCAGCAGCAGCAGCAGCAGAAGAAGAAGAATACATTACAGAGGGACAACAAGAAAATTGCCTCAAACATTCACCTTTTGCAGCAAGTCCAACTTCTTCTTACTGCCAGTAGCACCATCCTCCTTTAACAACTGTTTAATCTACACAAAAGGTCACAAGTTAACAAACCAGCAAATGAGGTGCAACAATTAACCCCCTTCTATGTAAAGCAGGCATGGGAAGAACTCCATATTTCGACTTTAACCAGGAGCCAAATGTTGTGATATATACCAATGCAAGAAACATGCCTCAATAATCAGATGATGTGATACAAAAGATTTTCACTGGCTGTGAATCTAAAGCAGATGGCATGTCCTGGACAAGCCAATAGCAAAAAACAGAAACAATGCATCAGTGATGGGATATATAGCAGTGTAGGTCACAGGTTCGAGCTGTGGAATCAGCCTATCAGAGTAGGCTGCCTACATGAAGGGGTGTGGCCCTTCCCCGGACCTTGCGTGAACGCGGGCTGCCACCTGTAATCTTTAAACTCTTTACCGTCCGTTATACTTTTCGTTCAAAATTATCCCTATCGTTAGCAAAATAATCAAAAATACCTTTATTTTTTAACGATGCTCCACCGTGGCAAGGTGAGAAATTTTAGTTCAAACTACACACGTGTGATCTTCTGATCGGATAATACATATCTAGTTATATTTAATTATAATTTGACCAGCCCCTCTTTACCCCTTTCCCTTTTTACCACCCTTAAACCACCATGGCTGTGCATCGTCCGCACTTTCTTTTTCTCCATAGTGACTCCATAACCTTTCTTCCAAAAACCCACAACAGAATAAATTAAAATCCCACTAGTTTACAACCTTCTCCACCCCCTCTAATCCTTTCTCATCATCACCCATGGAGTTTAATCAAAATTTCCACTCTTGACGGTCAAAATTGCAATGCAAGGCTAGCTCTAAGCTAAATAAAAATTGAAAAATGGCATCCTTTCAATATGAAGCTCGTTCGTAGTGGCTTTCAGGTGGTTTTTTAGTGGTCAGACGACAACAGCATTGGAGGAGAAGGAGATAGTTCCTTTCTTTTCTGAGCTGCCTCTTTAAAATCTTGGGAAGCATCAAGTAGATTGTTCCAAAGCAATTAATACTAGAGCAAAAATTTGTAACTCTAATACACTTGGTTAGGCAGTAGGTTAATCCTTTTTAAACATTGCAACAGGACCTTGTAGCAAGATTAACCCATCTCCAACTAAATTACAGTAAGTAGTAAAATCTTCACGAGAAATGCTAACTAGTGTCCTCTCTCATCTTTAGTTTTAGATAAGGTCACTATGACAACTCAGCGGGGCTGAAATCTCAAAGAGAATTACTTTTTGGGCATAGTTTAGCCAGTTTAGTAAAAGTAAAGATGCTCTTTACTCTACAGAAAAATGCAAAATTACAAGAGCCATGCTCCCAAGATTTCTTCTCCAAAAAATTCAACTGTGTCTAAATTTGATCAACCTACTTCCCATTTTAGTGCATCCCAAACTGTTAATCTCTTCCCAAAATGGCAAGTTTTTATTCCTCCACTATTCAGCATAGTACTCTTGTCCATTAGATCAAAATTGAGCTGACATCTCTTTACTCTTATGCTCCTTGATAATCAACCAAGGTAATTCAAAATGAGACAAATATTGACTCAAATCTTTTCTTTTGGTTTGTTGTTCTTTTGGCTTCAGAGAATGGGGCGGGGAAACAGAGGAGAAGAAAAATATGAATTCTCCATTTCAATCTATTTTCAAACTAAATGTACTCCGACATCAATCTAAACTGTATAAACGGTCTGTAGGAATTTAGATATAAATCCATCGCAAGATTAACTACTAAAGGAAAGGGTAGATTCCATAAATTGTTCATTCATGTCCAGCAGTGCTATTACGCGAGGATGTGGCAAAGTCCTTGATTGAGTCAACACTTAAAGATTCAGGTCCTCTTTGAGCTGATAGAAAAGTGATCGCAGTTGGGATAAGTTCCCACAGGGGATCAAATTGATTATAGAAACATGAGTTTAATTAGTCGATTTATTAGTGAACAAGGAATAAGTAGTAGATATGGGATTGAGGGGCGCAGGAGTAGGGTTTACGAAAAGAAGGCAAACAACAACGATTAATTACTCTTGCTATAAAAAAAGCTCGTCACATTTTCTCAATAATGAGAAACAATTTAAAAGAACCGAGTCGACCGCTAGAACAACTGGTTTTAAAGGCCGAAATAAATAGGCTTACTTTTGCTTCACTTGAATCATAATTACAAGAATCTAGATTTGAGCGAAGCTAGATTTCAGTATATCGTGTCGTAAGGAAAAAAAATGAATCGGAAAAAGAAAATTCTCTTTTTATTGAATTGAACATTTTGATTCATTTTGACTATTTTAGCATATTTTCACCCGATTCTCATTTAACTATTCAGAATGAACACATCTGTTTTCTCAGTAGAAATTGATTCAGTACTGGTGGTAAAGGGACAAAATATCACAACACACACAAAAACAAAAACAAAAAAAATAATAATTGATCTGAGCCTTCTTTTTCTTTTCTTCTAAGAACAAAAACAAATGAAAGCTCCACTGCTCTTTTTTTCTTTTCTCTTTGTTTTTCTTTTTATTTGTTGGAGTGGCGCTGGTGGCGGGTTGTTTGAGACCACCACAGAAAATTTATCAAAAAATGCAATTTGGTGTGCAAAATTCATTAAGCTAAATATGAAAACTAACGGTTGAAGATGAAAAAGGATCTGGAGTCCCAAAACTGAGGGCCATCAACTAAAGACCCAATAAAGAAATGCATGACAAGAACAGCTACACATGGCCAAATCAGCGAAGGAAATGCACAATCCTGTATACCTGGTTTTTACAATCATTAAGTGAAAAAGGAGAAAATGGACTGTAACTTTTTGTATCAAATCTGTTCTAATAAAACAATAGAGAATAATGAACAGCTCAGCAACAATGCAGTATATTGCATCTAGAGTGTGAAATTTCAATAGAGATCCATATATAGCTGAAGTTAAATCATACATAGGGGGCAATGACTCACTTAATATTCTCAGGCTTGAAATAGACGGAGAAATCGCTTCTACTATATTTATTGGCCACCTGGGACGTACGAAATTCATTTAACAAGACAGGACTCATGCTGCAGAGAAAGGAAGAGGCCATTACCGTCGAAAATGTATGTACTCACGGGAAACAGTAAACACAAAATCTTCTTAGACATAGTGTTATAGGTACAATCATTTTTCTAGACCGATGTATCATAGGAGAAAAGGTGAATATTTCTTTTTATTTCTTTGTTTGTTTGTTTTGTTAAATATGTGATTGCCTAGTTGATGTTCTTGATTAAGGTGAATAGGTAATATGTTACATAGTTAATAAGGAAATACGGTGTTATATTACACATGCCATCATTGATTGTCATTAGACAGGATATTATGTTGCAGAAAATAGTATAACAGCAATTCAAGGGCTTCGCAAGATATATTAAATCCCTATATCAAATGTATATTGGTGAATTTCTCACCAAAGTATTATTGCTTTTGAATAGAAGATGCCTACCTTAACCAGTTCATTTTGGCAGCTGGTAGATTTCACTTGCTCGTCATCATATCTTTTCCTCCACACTGCAGATTCGTCCATTGCTTCTCTACTGGCAAGATCAAACTGTCTCCTACAAGAAACCAGGAACAGAATACTTGGCTAAGCATTACATGGCATTGAAATTCTATATTAATGGGAAAGTTGGATTTTTTATCTAAAAATGATCATATGTTTGATGCCAGCAATTTTAAACTTGTGCTGAGAATGTGATGACTAAAAACCTTAATCCTTAAAAACAATTTCTTATTCATTTCAATCACTACTCTTGCGGCAGTAGGAAATATGGAGAACCAATAATACTTTTCATTTTTGATTTGTAAAATGGTAGTTTGAGGTGAATTTAAATGGGATACATGGTCAACGAGGACGGAAGATTCATATAGCTGACCCCAACTTGTTTCGGATTGAGAGTTGTTCTATCGCTACTTAACTTGGAAAGTGATTTTGCCTCTGCAACTTAAAGTTAACAAAATAAGCGCTATTCATTGAGTAAACAGAGGGTTTGCTACAGTGACTCGGGCGGTTGGTAGCTCCTTCAAGACTTGCGGGTCCTTCCCGCTGCATGAGTGTTAGTTCACGCTCGAAACTCCGTCGACACGAGTCCTAGTCATTGCGCTGCGGTCTGTTCCCTGGCTTCGCTTCCACAATTTGCACTTCTGATTGGTTCCAAACATCCCCAACCTTAACAAATGGACTATGAAGGGATCAATCAAGCGGTTTGGGTTTTTGGTCGGTTCCGTTCTGAACCCCATCGCAAATGCTTTAGTAGGAGACTTGCCTTGGGTTTTGATTATAGGGTAGTTTTGATTAGCATATACCCGAACAATTAGATCTAGTTTCTACTAGAAATGCTTTTAGCATATTATATTCCAATTCACAACTTCATAAGGGTGACACACAAAGAAAAGCTAAGAATTAATAACCTATGAGGCCATTTACTCCTAGAAACATTTCCCTCGATTCCCTTCATTGAATTCAAATGACACTAAGTGGTGTACACAAAAAAACACATCTGTTCTGCTCAGAAACAAATATACATTCAGAAATGTAACCAGAATCAAGAAGATAGTGCAAAAGCAAAGGAAAAGTTATTAAGTTTCTGATATCTTCATTTCCTTCCTCAATTGGTAATCCAGTCCAAATTGGTTTTCCTTTTGCTGGTAATTCAAGCAAGACCAAAATGAATAGAAACAAGAAACCCAAAACTCCTATGCTAGATACAAAAATAAAGTGGTGCTTTTTAATATTCTTGATTAAAAGTTAAGACGAACCAACCCTACCCAACTAATCCTTTCTGTTTCTTGAACATTACCCAATTTTTCTCAGCAACAAAACAAAGTAAAAAAAACCATTTAACCAATTATTTTCTTGATACATTTCTGGGTGCAAAGACATGATCTTTTTTTAAGGATTAAGCAAGAAAGAAGAAGAAGAGTACCTGAGTAATTCAGTTTCATTAGAAGAGAAACGGTAGTCAATAGTCCAAAGCCTTAAGTAAACAGCTAAACCCATAACCATAACAAGACCAAGTCCCACCAATATTTGTTTTCTCCCTCTTCCTCTCATCTTCCCCCTTTTCTCTCTCTCTTTTGGCCTACTACAAGATCACAAAGTTAATGACAATTTATAAAATGCTTATAGATGAATATTTTTATTAGAATTTTTTAAAATAACTAAAATGTCCTTAATGTATTTTGAAAAAAAAAGAAAAACTTAATTTCAAAATATCTTTACTTGAAAAATGACAAGTGATGAAAAATATAGATGGAGGGGGAGTTAGTTTTATGCGCTAGGTAAATATTAAAAGTACTTATTTGTAATTTCCGATTGTAAATAAGCTAACAGAAAAAAGTGCTTATATAAATTGATTTCACCAACTTATAACCTCATTGAGAGACCGTTTTCTTTTTTTTCTTGTTTTTTTTTTTTTTTTGGGGGGGGTTGGGGGGTGTGGGGGAGGGGGAGACAACCAAATGAAAAAATTGGCTTTAATATATGAACTCTTTATATTTTTGGAGAAATTTATAGGTTGAAGTGAAAAGAAAAGTTTATTTAATTTATTTTTTTTTGGGTTCGAGGGATAACTATTATATTAAGTTAAAACAGAGTAGTACATGAAGCATTTGAAAGCATATAAACTAACCTAAGGGGGCGACCCAGTGAAGGGTCGTTACATAGGGGGTCTAAGGGAATTACTGCTACTACTAGTACTACTAATACTCATACCGCGATATACAAAAATGTTGGTTAAGAGGATTTTGTGAACATGTTGCATGATGAAGAACTGATGGTGTAACCCGTCTAATAAAAAGTGTGCATGAGCGATCATCCTCTAAAGCCGGTTGTACAAAAAGCGATGGTTGTGCAAAAGCAGTGATGTCGGTAGTGTCATCTATATGGCAGTCATACTTCGCTAGCAAATCAGCTACTTGTTTGTATGATAGGATCATCTAGCTGCGCGAGCAAAAACCTGCAATCATGTATAAGGTTAGCATAAAGAGGGTGTGAGGTCTGTAATATATTAATTACTATTTGAGCGTCCAGGTTCACTTAAATAGGCTTGTAGCCATTGTTATAAGCCAATTTCAGTACGTGATAAAGCGCACGTAATTCAGTTTTAACACTCCCATGAGAGATGTGACGTCCTGAAAAACCGATAAGCCAGTTACCCGTTGAGTCACGTATGACACCACCAATTAATCCCACCTTGTCCTGTATCTAAATGGGATGATCCATCGGTGTTAAGTGTTTAAGGAGTATTACGAGGTGGGTGCCATTGAAGTTGTATGGGTATACGGTTATACGAGGACCGTGATAGAACAACAATATGGAAAAATTCGGCTGCCAAGTTGAGGATATGAGAGGCAGAAAGCAGTTTTAACAGCGAGCGAAAAAGGATAGCATTTCGAGCTAACCAATTATGCCAGGGACATAACGATATAAGTATGGAATTTAGGATGTTTAGGGTATTTGGAACATCATTGTGTAAGATAAGTTGTTTTAGCCATTGAAGAGGGGTGCCGTCAAGCCCTTGGAGTCAAGTAAGGTTCGGGAGCATGCATACGTTAGTCCAAATTGGTGTGTTTGCCGCACGGTCTAGGAGGAAATGTCTAATTGTTTCTGGACTAAAAACAATAGTGAAATTGTTAGTGAAGAGAAAGAAATACTAAAAGTTATTACTTGTAATCGTATAAGTACCGAAGAGAAATTACATAATTACAGGAAGAGTGGCGACAAAGAAAGCAAAACATATTACTTTTAAATGATAATAAAAATAGCAAAAGGACATGTAATCAAGTTTACAAAGGTTAATGAAAACGTGCAGTATTATGTGTGTCTAGCAGAAGTAATGTAATATGTATTTAATCTGACAAATGAAGGAACAAATTAGTAAACTATTATTTTTCCCATATAATTCTTAGGAATTAACCCCTTTTAGGCAATTGAAAATATATTGTTGTGTTGTATACGAGAAACTTGAAATACTTTTATATTACAATAGTTCTTTCTCTTTCGCTTGAAACAATATAGAAGGAAGAGAATAATAAAAATATCATAACTGTATCCCGTATGTTTAACATTATCCTGAAACCGAGTAATTTGTACATTTTTTTATACAGTAAAGCTATAACTTTGATGGTGACTTCAAAATGGGGTGTATGCACTTGCCCAAGAGAATATGACGAGCTTTCACTTGGTTTAATTTAAGAAAATAGAAAAGATAAAATTATCTTCCTCTTTAACCCACAAAATCAATTTTATGTGAACGTATTTAAAACATTTGTGAGGCAAGTGCACAGATAGTAATTCTTGCGGATGTTGTTTAGAGATTAACGAGTACTTATTTTGTGTCCTAAAATTTTAAATTAAAAATTTTAATTTCAGGATAATTCTGGACGTTTTTATCCCAAAATTTTGAATTGAAAACTGAAATTCAAGACGCACGAGCTAAATCCTAAAGAACAATCCCTTAGAGTGGCTACTCGGTGTTATTTCTACAACATTTGTTCTCTTCTCTTAGGTTCAGCCCATAAGATCCATATAAAGTTGACAAAGCATTGGGCTTAAAAAAGAGGAATTTTCAGAAATCACTATTGTTTAGTGGCTATTAACTTCCTCTGGCTACCATATACATAATTACTTCTTATAGCTACTATTTAGTTGTTATGGTAGTGTATTCGTTGTATTCGCAATGCGGTTTTCATGAATACAGCAGCAAAAAGCCTCTAAAAATTAGGGTAGTCCAGTTGTAGGCGCATGTGTTCACATGTATTCGTGTCATGTATTCATGAATACAGCAGCAAAAAGTGCCTAAAATCAGGGCAGTCCAGTTGTACGCGCATGTATTCACATGTATTCGCTCAGTCTAGATGTACGCGCATGTATCCACGCCATGTATTCATAAATACAATAGCAAAAAACGCCTAAAATCAGGGCAGTCCAGTTGTACGCATATGTATTCACATGTATTCGCGTTGCTGTAATCATGAATACAACAGTAAAAAGCGCCTAAAATCAGGGCAGTCTAGTTGTACGTGCATGTATTCACATGTATTCACGTCATGTATTCATGAATACTGTAACGGCAATCACCTTAAATAGGCATGTCCAATTGTCTAAGAGAGATGAAAAACATAAATAGCATATTTTATGCCTTATTTCATGCATCAATAATAGTATTGTGAATATTAATTAGTTAGTTAGTGGTTAGTAGTAACTACAGTTAGGTTGTTAGAACTAGAGTTAGTGAACTTAATTATAGTTAAATTACTCATACATATATCATTGTATTCTCTCTTTTCTTAAATACATTGATACAATCTCTCTGTAATCTCTCTGTAATCGTCTCCCCTCTCCTTCTTCTTCTTCTTCTTCATTCTGCACCATTGAGCATTAGCCATGGCAGAGCTTGATATGAGCTTGCATGGATGAATCCGAGTTGGATCTAGTGATTATCGAGCTCACATGGTATCAGAGCCTCCGCAAATCTTCCGATAATCAGTAACTTCTTCTCAGTCATTTCATCGCGAAGCTCAATCAGTGACTATCAATGGCGACTCGCATCGATCACACACATCCTCTGTTCGTACATCCCTCAGATACTCCTAGCTCTGTTTTGATTCCTGTAAAGCTCACATGATCTGAAAACTATGGCTTATAGCGTCGATCAATGCGAATTGCACNTTGAGAGAGAGATTTGACAAAGTGAATCGTGTAAGAATTTTCCAATTGCACAGGGAGATAGCCACAATTTCACAGGGAATGGATTCTGTATCTGTGTACTTCACAAAGCTCAAGGAGTTATGGGCTGAGTATGATGCAGTGGTGCCTATTCCTAATTCGAAGGAATATATCGAGCACCTTCAATAGCAAAGGTTGATGCAGTTTTTAAGTGGACTGAATGAGACTTATGACCAAGCAAGACGACAGA
>ML366825.1:0-63904 GCA_005239505.1 Nicotiana paniculata | reverse complement strand
AGTACTGCTCTTTCAAATATCATTATTCTGCAAGACAAATGCTTTTCAAGTATACTTTCGAAAAAGAAATCCTTTAGACATAACTTTTCCTGGAGATAATTGCTTTGCAGCTATACTTTTCAATATATATATTTATATCTCTCGATCCAAATCTCCTCAATGATAAAACTACCGGAACTCAGTCCGCAACTCAAAATTTGTCATGCAATTCAGTACAAGGGGAAAGCACCCGGATCTCTGTCCGTAGTCGCAATTTAAATATGCGATGCAGTACATGGGGAAAGCTCCCGGATCTCTTTCCGTAGTTCCAATTTAAATATGCGATGCAGTACAGGGGGAAAACTCCCGGATCTCTGTCCATAGTCCCAATTTAAATATGCAATGCAGTACAGGGGGAAAGCTCTCGGATCTCTGTCCGTAGTCCCAATTTAAATATGCAATGCAGCCACTGAGGAAAACAACCGGAATGCGACAGAAACAACATATATTGCTATAACCGGCGTAAAGGAAAACAAGGCCGAATACAAAGTGCGATGAACAAATCAATACAAAGACTTAAATCACAAAAGTGGTAAAAACTCACTCATAAGAAGTAGCCATTGAGAGTATTGCCAAGCACAAAGAGAGAACATCATAACGAGGGGAAGACAAGGCAAATATATCAACGATTCTATACATTCAAGTTCGCAACCAAGAAACCAAATCATCCCGGCAAGGGAATCAGCTATAACCAATCTCAGTTAGACAATTAGCTTCACCGAATAAACTCAGTTTGAACAAATGCTCAGTAAANTGCTTGACCAATGTATAGATATTCCAATTACTTGTTAGACATTTATAGGGCGAGATTACACTAGTTTTAGTCACATAGGCAGTGTATGAAGAAAGATATAATATACGGTAGGAAAAACAAAGTCTTCATTTAAGTCAAATAAGATCAATTAAGAAAAAAGGAATGCTAGGCACGTACTTCTAATCTGAGCAGGAAGAGATGAAACTAGGAATCAGGAATTCAGATATAATAAGTGAAATTCATATACGGGGAACATAAGGATCTAAAAATCCCTAAAGGCCAATCTATTTGCAAATAAGTCCTAGTACACACTCGTCACCTCGCGTACGCGGACTATAATCAACATAGAAGACTCAATACTAAGGGGTAGTCCCCCACACAAGGTTAGACAAGATACTTACCTCAAAGACGATAACCCGGTACTCAAAAATAGACTTCTCGGACGGCTCAGAATCAACTAAAACAACTTCGAAATACATATAAAACGTATAAGGAACGATTCTGAATAATAAAGTTTCAATATTTACAAATTTATTAAAATCGACCCAAAAGTCGACCCCTGGGCCCGTACCTCGGAACCCGACAAATATTATAAATTCCGATTACCCATTCCGATGCGAGTTCACCCATACTAAATTTATCCAATCCCGATACCATTTGGTCATTTAAATCATGAATTTTTATTTTTGAAGTTTTCTTTCAAAACCCACAATCCCCTCAATCCAAAACACAATTTAAATGATAAAAATAAGAACTGATTCATGAGATATATTTAATTATAGTGGAAGAACACTTATCCATTCGATTTGTGTGAAAATCCCTCAAGGAATCTCCCAAAACCGAGTTCTAGAAGTCAAAATATGTTTAAAATGGTGAAACCCCCGATTTTGGAAACTTATAATCTGCCCAGGTTTTTAAAGCATTGCGATCGCGTGAAATTGTTTGAGATTGCGTAGAGGAAAAATATCACAGGTCAAAAATTCTCTACGCGATCGCGGAATAGCTTATGAGTTCGCGTATAAGGAGCAGGCTGGCTTCCGCGATTGCAGATGGATTCCTGCGAACGCGTAGAAGAAAAACTGGGCATTTCAAATTTACACTATGCGATCGCGTCTAAGGCTATGCGATCGCATATAAGGGAGGGACAACAAACATAACAATAGCAAAAACCAGATTTTCTTCTAAGTTTCAACACCCCGACGCCTATCCTAAACACACCTGAGCCCTCATGGCTCAAAACCATATATGCACACAACCTATACAACATCCTAAAGACTTATTCGAGTAATTATACCACTAAAATAACATAAAAAACAATGAATTAAACCCCAAAATCAATAAAATTCTTAAAACTTCTTTAAACTTCAATTTTTTTCCATTTTTGATCCGAATCACGCCAAACGAAGTCCGTTTATTTCCAAATTTCACAGATAACACATATAAAATACGTTGAACCTGTTCCGGGATCCGGAACCAATATACGGGCCCGATACTACAGGTTTCACCTCAAATTTCATTTTCAAAAACCTTTATATTTTTCAGAAAACAATTTTTCTTTAAAAATTCATTTCTCGGACTTGGGACCTCGGAATTCGATTCTGGGCATACGCCTAAGTCCCATATTTTTCTACGGACCCTCCGGGACCGTCCAATCATGGGTCCTGGTCCGTTTACCAAAAATTTTGAAGTCAACTTTATTCAAATTTCCAATACAAAATTATCATTTTAATCAATTTTTCACATAAAGGCTTCCCGGCTACACGTCCAGGCTGCGCATGCAAATTGAAGTGAGATAGAAGGAGGTTTTCACGACCTCAGAACACAGAATTAGCTAGAAATATATGGGATGACCTTTTGGGTCATCATAGAAATTATTGGACTTAGACTTGGCAGATTTTTCTTGTGTTCTGGTGTTTCCGCACCTGTGGTGGGAAGCCCGCAGAAGCGAGGAGGAGGTTACATGTGCGGGCAATCTTAGACTGACTAGAATTCGCAGATGCGGAGGTATGAGCGCATCTGCAAGCACGCACGTGAGGGAGTATAGTCGCAAATATGGATATGGCCTCAGAGGGGAGGAACCGCAGAAGCGGGCAGGGCCCGCAGGTGCAAGTTGTTGGCCGCAGATGCGGAACCTGGGGGTTTAAGTGAATTCCACCCCTGCGATTGAAATTCCGCAGGTGCGGCATCATAGAAGTGACAAAGGGACCACATGTGCGGTTTTGTTGGGCAGAAAGTATAAATAGAGGACTTCGAAATTTTTCCTCATTTTCACAATTTTAAACACAGACTTTGGAGGTTTTGAGGAGATTTTTGAAGGGAATTCGAGGGTCACCACTGAGGTAAGTTCCTTGAGCCTAATTATCCTTAGGTATGGTGTTTTCCGCTGATTTCTCACCTAATTAGTGGGGTTTTGAAGTGAAAATTGGGGGTTAGGGCTTGGGAATTTGGAGAAAGAATTTAGGTCAGATTTTTGTAAAATTGGTATGATCAGACTCGTGAGAGAATGGGTTTTTGGGTTTTGTGACTTTGGTCGGATTTCGAGACGTTGGCTCGGGGGCCGGGTTGAGCCAATTTCGGGGTTTTGGATATAAATTGGTATTTTTCTTGTGTGATTGATCCCTTAAACCTATTATAATGGTGTTGTACTGTTTGTGACTAAAATCAGAGCATTTGGAGGCCGATTTGAGAGGAAAGGGCATTCCAAAGTAGGATCTACGTCGTTGAGGTAAGTAACGGTCTTAAATATGGTCTTTAAGATATGAAACCCCAAGAAATTCATATGATGTAGATATTTAGAGGTGACACGCATGCTAGATGACGGGCATGTGAGCATGCACCATGTGGGATTGACACTTGGTCCATCCCGGGAGTCTGTAAAGTCGAATAGTCCATTGTTCTTATTTGCTCATCTTGTTTTTGAGTTATTGACTGCCTTACATGTTAGAAACCATGCTTAGGCTATATGATATCACTTTTGGGATCCGCAGTGGTCGTGTACTTGTTGAATTGACTGCCAAACTGCTGTCTTGTACTTAGTCACCGTTTTACTTATACGTTATATCTCAGCTCCCTCTCATATCTTGTTAATACTTGTTGTCTTCTCTGTTTGGGCTGTTTATTGTGATATTCGGTGAGGCTAGAGAGGCTAGTGGCTGACATAGGTCCTGAGCGCCGGGTTGAGAGCTATATGAGATATATTGGATTGGGCTGCACGCTGCAGCAATATTGGATTGGGTTGTACGCCGCAACAAGCCTTCAAGCCATATATCGGATCGGGCAGCACGCCGCAGTAGTACTTGGATCGGGCTGCACACCGCATCAATAGATGGATCTGGCTGCACATCGCAACAATATTGGGTCGGACTGCACACCGCAACAATATAGCGCTTGGGCTGTAGGAGCCCCTCCGGAGCCTGTACACCCCTAGTAAGCGCAGGTACCTTTGATTGTGAGTATTGAGGCTGAGAGCCGAGTGATTGAGCTGTTGAGATAGATGAGTGACAGTAGCCCTGTGAGGCTGTACTTGCTCTTATTTGTGGTTGCACTTCGTTGCTAATTTGTTGTTGTTGTGAAACTTTTGGAGGGCTTATATTGTTTTACCTGAGCTCGAAATATTTTGATTTAAAATACCGGATTGAAAGCATATCTATTTTCACTGAAATTACTAAAATGAACTGTATTTGTATAGCTCGTCACTGCTTCTCAGTTCCTTATTTAGTTCTGTTACATACTGAGTTGGAAGTACTCACGTTACTCCCTGCACCTTGTGTGCAGATCCATGTGTGACCGTACGCGGAGGTCATTAAGCTAGCGCGCAGTTGATTTTCCGGAGATTTACGAGGTAGCTGCCGGCGTTCGCAGCCTTGTGCTCCTTCTTTATTATCTTTTCTTTCTCTGTATTGACATTTAGACGCAGACTATTGTAAATTCTGTCTTTTAGATTGAGAGTCTAGTTGCTCATGACTTGGTGAAACCCCGATGTTTGGGACTAGTATTCCGCACTTTGTTTCTACTTTAAGTTTAACTTTGATTTTTATGAAAGATTCCTGATATGGGCAGTTTTAATTATTTTTGCAGTATCTTCTGTAAGATGTATAATCGGTTTATACATAAAATATACATTTTATTTTTCTCATAATGTTTTATATTTAAATATATTGATGTTATTTTTTACTATTTGAGAAAGAAAGGGAAGTACGACATTGATGTTCCAGTATGATTCACAACTACCGACTGTTGGTTTAACTTCTTGAATTTGAATTTGTACAAGGAGTTTTTGGAAAAAAAAACAGAGACATGAATTTGATTACTGAAACAGATCCAACTGCTGAGTATATACTTGGGTATTTTTTAAGATGTAATGTTCCTTGGTGTACTGTTGATGAAGTCCTTTTCCCTATAAATCTGTCCGATAAGTGGCACTGGATATTGGCGAGACTGTTATTTAAAGATCTGAGCGTTTATGTATACGATTCCATGAGTGGCGCACGACAAAATAGTGCAGTTCGGAGATAAATTGAGCCATACTCAGTGTTGCTCACATATTTCCTACAACGTATTGGTTTTTGGGACACAAACGAGCTATGGGAATTCCCGCCATTGATCCTTTTGAGATTCATGTCATTGACGGGTTGCCAATGCAATATAACACGTAAATTATTATCGAATATTTCTGATTCTTATTCATTTTTTTACATGAATTCCTATTTGGATATTATACTAACTTATTCAACATTTATGTGCGACCTTGTATGTAGTGATTGTGGTGTTTATGTTGCTGCATTTGCTGAGTACATCATTCAAGGCATCAACATTCCTAAAGCTATTGATATTGATGGGATACTGAACCGATATTGTATATTGCTATGGGATTATGGAGTGAAGAAACAAAGAGCACATGCAGTTAGTGATGATGAGTCCACTGTTAGATTGAAGGATTTGACAAAATAGGATAACAAGAAAAAGGTCAAGATGCATGCCGTTGGTGATGACGAGACTTTGAAGGATATCAAGAAAAAAGGCAAGTTGAAGGGCAAGATGAAGTAGTTTGGGATGGTTTAGCGGAAAATTCACATGTAGTTTTAAGATGAAGCAGTTCAGATATGATATTGTTTTATGATTGGATACAGTTGCATACTTATATCACGTTTTATGTCTTTTGTTTGGGATATTTTTGAACAATATTTTTGAAATGCTAATGTTGAATATTACTTTTAATTGCGACTTGTTTGTTTTTAGGTAGTAGTGAAATTTTGAAAGTTTCAGCTTGTGTAGTTTTGACTTTTCTACAGGTTTAGGTTTGTAATTTATACAGTTTTAATTTGTTTCGACAGGTTTTGCAAATTTAGCTGGTGTTGCTAAGTTGTTATAGGAAGTTTTGTGAATGAAGTTTTAGGGGCAACTAAACTGTATAACAATAATTTATTTTGTATATATTTTGTATAGTAATAGTCTTTTTTTTATATATTTTGTATAGTGACATCTTTTTATATAATTTTTGTATAGTCACAGTCTATTGTATGTAAATTGTATATACAATATTGACGGTCTATTTTTTTTTTGTATAAATATACAAATTATATTATATATATTTTTTGTATAATGACAGTTTTTTTGTATATATTTTATATAATGACATCTATTTTGTACTCCTTCCGTTCCAATTTATGTGAATTTGTTTGACTGGGCACAAATTTTAAGAAAAAATGAAGACTTTTGAAATTTGTGGTCCTAAACAAGTTAAAAAGGGACCCAGAGTATTTGTGTGGTCATAAAAGCTTCTCATTAAGGGTAAATTTGTAAGTTTAAGCTAAATTATTACCAAATTTAGAAATGAGTCATTCTTTTTGGAACGTACCAAAAAGAAAATAGGTTCACATAAATTGGAACAGAGGGAGTATAATTTTTGTATAGTAACAGTCATTTTTGTATACATTTTGTATCGTGACATCTATTTTGTATAATTTTTGTATAGTAACAGTCTTTTTTGTATATATTTTATATAGTGGCATCTATTTTGTATAATTTTTGTATAGTTACAGTCTATTGCATGTAAATTATTTACACAATGGTGACAGTCTATTTTTTTTTTATAAATATATAAATTCTATTTTGAATATTTTTTGTATAGTGACAGTCTTTTTTGTATATATTTTGTATAGTGACATCTCTTTTGTATATTTTTTGTCTAGCAGTAGTTTATTTTATATGTATTTTGTATAGTGACAGTCTTTTTTATATATATTTTGTATATTGACATCTATTTTGTATAATGACATCCATAATAGTATTTGGAATAAAATTTCTACCAATACTTTCATTACGACAAAAATTAGTATATTTATTCATACATCAGAGAGAATCTGATCGCAAATCTCATTATTTTTCTAATATTCTAATTGTAACATTCATAAGGAAAACAACTACAAAATACTAAATCATTGTAGCAACATCTACTAGTTGTCTTGAACATTCCTGCATGTTCTTCTGTTTGCCCTTCACTATCGGTGGTAGGACCACATTATCTAACACCTTTGTTGGAAGGTTCCATGTAGTTTCATTTGGAAGTGGATTAACTGACACTTCATGTGTCTTCTTGAAGTATTCCTTGGTGTAATAGGCAGAACAATATTTGAGTGCTTCTATATGTGTGTAGTCCAATATTACCATAGCATGTGGACTAGGAATCTCATCCACTTGAAATCGTTTGCACGAGTATTCCCTTTTTTGCATGCAAACTATGTTCTGCCTTTGTTCAGTATCCATTACTATGTGTACATAATCGGTTGAAGCTTCACCTAAATTTAAATAGATATCATTAGTAAAATAGGGATAGGACAAGTATTAGTGCATTTTTTTCAAAGTATGTTATTCAGGCGTATGAAGTAAAATATGATAAAAGAATATTTACCGTCATCTTCTGCGACAAACTGTTATTTTCCTTCAGTACTTCATTATATTTTTTTCCTAGGCCAGTAAATGTATTCATTGAAGTCATTCTATTTGTATTATTCCATTCCATAACTAAATTCATCATGTTATCAAGCAAACTTATGGTTGGTAGCTCTCTTGCCTCTCAGTTTCTTGCATTGAGTGACTCGACAATATTTGAAGTCATCACCATTGATCTATTGACAATGGAATACGCTATGGACCACTTTTCATAACCAACTTGAAACATGTAACCCTTTACCCTCTTATCAATGTTGTCCATATCTTGCATGAGGCGATTAAAATTTTTAATTTTGTATGCTCTGGCCATTGCAAAAATACTTCCCCAAGTCAGTCATGTTCTTCTTGAACTGCTTTTTTATGTTATTTCAAAGTTGGAAGATGCATACACAGTGAGATACCTCTAGATACACAATTGAAGCACCACTCAATATGCTTGCATGACGATCAGATACGATGCACATTCTTTCCCTTTCCCAAAATCTTGTCTAAACATTTCAAAAAACCATTCAAAAGAAGCATCATGTTCAAAATCGACAATATATGCTAGTAGAAAAATTTTACCTGGTTAAGCAAATAAGAAAGCATCCACGTATAATTTTTGTTATACCCGGAGAAGAACTATTTAAACCATACATTGCAGAAAACTGACTCCATTCTTATATAGAACATACATTGCAGAAAACTGCTTCTTCTTGCCCTCTTTCCTTCCTCAACAATTCAGCTTCCTCAGCATCAAAGTCTTCCAATCCGTCTTCTCTCTCTCTGTGAGTTCTTGTTTTCTACTTGAACTTTCTCTTATGACATGATTTATCTCATTCACAATTCTACGAACCTGACCTTCATTGAGCAGTGGCCCACAAATCTGAAAGAAAATAAAAAAGGACCGTAATCACATATACTTTTTTTTTGCCGTTCTAACTTGCTTTCTACCACTGTTGTTGTTCCTTTCTTTGACACTACTAATAAAACATTATAAATAAAGCCATAATTTAGCTTAAAGTGATTTGCTAAAAGGAGTCAATTGAATACAAATTACAAAGTTAATAAGCTGATTGTCAGACTCACTAGTCTTACCTAAGTCAAGTCAATAGGACTTTGTGATTAAACTAACTTTAACTTTTAAGCATTTTATTATGGTTTAACCATATCTTTGTAGTATAAATTCTTCATGCATTCACATACATAGTAAGAATCAAATAAGGACCCCATACTTGACCCCTGAACATATTAGCATTCAAGTCAAATTGGTATATAAAGAAATTGTCTTAAACATAACTAACCTGCGGGCAGTCATTCACTTCATTCAACATGATTGCACATATTTCTGTCACATGCTCCTGCATGAGATAACATATCAAGTGTTAGTGAAATCATTATTCACATACTTCCTCATGTAAGTTACCATGAATGAAAATATTGTTCACATTTAATTGAAATATTTTTCATCCCTTCTTAACTGCTACCCTAATTAGAGTCCTTACTGTTGCCATTTTTACAACATGTGAAAAGGTCTCAATATAGTCCACTCCAGCTTGTTGAGTATAACCCTTCACTACCAGCCTAGCTTTGAACCTCTCTACACCCCGATTTGCCTTGTGTTTTATCTTATACACCCACTTACATCCTATGGCCCTTTTTCCAGCTGGAAGTGGCATTAGATCCCATGTGTTATTGGTATATAATGCCTCAAATTCTTGATTCATTGTTGCTTGCCATGCAGGTATAGAAGCTGCCTCCTCATATATGAGACATGCTCACATTCTTTATCAAATGTTGACTATAAGTGGCCAAGGCTCTAAAGTCAATAGGTTGCACATCAGGAATAAAAGCATTAAAGGAAAGAGAAGAGATGCTTTGTTCATCTTGAGGTGAGGTATTCACAGGTTGGTTGGGCAGTGTATACACATAATCCTTCAAGTAGGTAGGAGGTTTATGAATTCTAGGTGGTCTGGTGTTTTCTGGAGGTAGGATTGGAGTATGTTGACTAGAATCAAATGAACTAGCAGTACTCAATGGACTGTTTTGGTCTTGAAATTGTGGAGATTGGATATTATATTCAATTGTATCCTAGTCATTGTTTCCAAATTCATGGTCCCCTGATACAAGTGTTGGTGACACCATATTGCGACTGTGAGGTGATGCAATGAAAGATATAGTAGAATCATTTGTGCTTGAATCAATTGGTGTATGGTTTTCTATATTCAGATGCATTTGGGGTAGTGAAAAGGATGAACTATCAAGATTAGAAGACAGGTCATTAGACTTTGATGATTTTAAGCTAAATGGAAAGATATTTTCATGAAATAATACATCTCTTGAGATATGTATTCTTTTTGTGACAAGATTTAGCACCTTGTAGCCTTTTGTCCTAAAAGGGTATCCCATAAAAACATGTGGAATTGATCCGGGTTCAAACATGTCTTTGTGTGTTTTGAGAGTGTTTGGGAAGCAAAGACAACCAAAACTCCTAAGATGTGAATAAAGTGGCTTTTTCTGGTAGAGTAGTTCATATGGACATTTATTTTGGATAGAGGATGATGGCAATCTGTTTATTAGGTAAGTAGATGTGAGGATGCATTCTCCCCAGTATTGTAAAGGTAATTTGGATTGGTATAACAACGCTCTAGCTATTTCAAGGCGGTATTTGTGTTTTCTCTCTACTATCCCATTTTGCTGGGGAGTATAAGGGCAAGTCTTTTGGTGTATGATTCCTTTACTTTGGAAAAACATGGTGCCGGGAGCATTGACAAACTTCAGACCATTATCTATTATGACTGTTTTAATGGTAGTCTGGAATTGGTTTTCTACCATGGAAACAAAGGCTTTGATAATATGCAAGGCATTGCTCTTGCAAGTTAAAAGATGTGTCCATGTGGACATACTATAATCATTTACCAGGGTAATGAAATATTTATAACCATCATGTGTTGGAATGTGATAGGTACCCCAGAGGTTTACATGTAACAATTCAAAGATCTTAAGTGTTTTTGTGGTACTTTGTCGGAAGGGAGATCTGCCTTGCCTGGCCATTGGACAGATAGGGCAGAAGAATGGCTGTTTTTGTGCAAAGGTAGTTGGGATGGCTGAGATGCCCCTCATTTTGAAAAAAAGCACATGGCCTAATCTATTATGCCACAAAATGTATACATTGTATTTATCACAAGCAAATGCATTAGGAACAGAGTTACAAGATTCATGAACATCACAAGAAGGATAAGAAGGAACATTTGAAATAGGACACTCATTATTATTGTTTGCAACAATATTTCCTATAATGGACTGCACTTTATTTCTATTGTATGTGGAAGTAGATGTACAAGGTGTTGTGTGTGAGCTATATGACAAGACAGTAGTATCAAGTGCAGAAGGTAAGGTTGAATTACGGTTGCATGAGTTTGTACAATTAAAGTAAAGGCTGTCCTTGACTTCACCAATCTCCAGTGGCCTCTTCAGTGAAGGGCCCTGTATAAGAAGGCAAGAGAATTTCGTGAATACCACTATGCAATCTAGTTGCACAGTTAGGGAATGAACATAAATCATGTTAAATTTGAAGATGGGCACACAAAGTACCCTTTTCAGAATGAACTTTGGACTAAGAATCATATCACCAATAAGTGTCACCTTCACTTTGTGCCCATTGGGAAAGGAAACTAGGTAGGGGTATACTAAGGTTTTGATGTTACATAGTAATGTCTTATTGAAAGTCATATGGTTTGTGGCCCATGAATCAAGGATCCACGAGTCAACATTAATTCAGAACATTCACACAATTGATTATCATGATCAATAGAAGAAGAGCAAGCAGTTGTACCTGCAAAGTTCACAGCTCCTCCAGTCAGCTTCATGACTCCTGACTTCTACCCTGTATTTATTTTTTGAAGTTTTTCCAGGATGTTGAGAAGTTGTCCATATTGTTCCTGAGCCAGGTGATGCATAAGTCTTCCCTGTTCATGATGACCTCCTTCGATTTTTGAAATGTTAGGTCCATCATTTGGTGCTCCAAATATATTTGATGCAACTCTTTACTCTTTATTTTGTTACCACAGCTAGGATACTTTGAATTCCAAGGGTACCCATGGAGTTTGTAGAACTTATCCTGTGTCCTGGCTTCTTGAAGTAATCACAAAACATTGTATCCATTTGTGTTGTAATTGGTCCTGGAATTTTTGTTTCCTACACTTGCATTGAGATGCAGATTCAATCACAAATTGATTGTGTGGCTTGACTTCCCTCTGTTTTTCCTCTTGAATCAGTATGGAAAATGCTTGTGCGATACTAGGTAGTGGATTCATCATTAAAATACTACCTCTCACCACAATGTACACCTCATTTAACCCCATTAGGAGCTGAATTAGTCTTCAATCCTGTTCTGCCTTGTGCATGTTTGCTTTAGCTCCACAGGTGCAAGTGCAATTGCACTGAGCGTGTGCATTTAAGGTAATGAGTTATTCCCAAAGTTTCTTCATTTTGGTGTACTAGCCAGTGATGTCAAGAGTTCCTTGATTTAGATCGCTGATTTTCTTCTAAAGCTGATACAATTTGGCACCGTTAGTTTGGTCATATATATCTTCCTATTTCTGCCATAACTCCTTCGCATCCTTGACATATTGCAGACTATCAGCCAGATCTTCAAAAGCGAGTTGAGAATCCAGGATGTGACCATATCATCGCATCGTTCCCATTGATCAAAAGTGGCGTGAGTCGCATCTCGTTTCTTAACCTTTCCTGTGATAAATTCGACTTTGTTCTTCATTGATAATGCCCTAAGTACTCCTCTACTACAGGATCTATAGACAGTGCCATCGAAGGCCACCGGTACCAGCATTATTCCGGCGTTCTCTGACGGATGCATGTACAAAGGGCTAGACGAATCTAGGGTTTCCATGTCCATTGCCATGACTCAAATTGTAGGTATTGTATTCACTATCGAACAACGATCAGAAGTTAATAGAAGTGATTTCCTTCTAATAATTTTTCCTTAATTGAATCTAATCGGTAATTTCGAAAAAAACAAATGAAATTCTGATAGAGAATGACTAAATTGAGTGACTATAGATAGAATCGGAGCCTGTGCTCTGATACCATGACAAAATGTTGAGAATCAACAATGGAGTTGAGCTCAAATTGAGCTCTAATGGAGGAAGAATAAGACCATTTGTTGATACCCAATTTTTTCCAAAAATATTTTAAATTGCATATATATCTTCAAAATCATGCATTAACAACAATTGATAATTTTTCCACAATTTCTATTAATCTATACGACATTTATTTCCAACAAATAATTATAAAATTGCATTACAAATGATTTCAAAAGCATTTCTTGATTTCATTAATTATTTTTGGTCCTATTAAGACCAAATTATTTCATAATTAGCCAAATTGATACCTTTTGGCTATAATTACAATAACTTTGCAATTATAGCCCAATCATACGATTTTATACTATTTTTATCCAGAGATTAATCATTTGTATTTTTAAAATACTAAGTAATCATCCTAATTATTTTCTATGCATGAAATTCATTTTTTTATAATTAATAACTATTTTTATAAATTATTTTAATTAATTCACATTGGGTGTTTAACAAATGACCCCATTTATTTCGATTCTAGCCTAATTAAACTAGCCCAAACCTTATTAAATCAACCCCAACAGACCCCAAGCCCAAATACCCTTGAGCCCAATCTAATATACCCAACCCAATACCCCATTTCAATCTTGACCGTTGATCACTTAGATCAACGATCCAGATATCCCCTTTCCTTAATTAATCCAAACGACCCCCTCCCAAACCCTCATTCTCTCTCATTTCTCTCATGTGCTCTCCGTCGCCTTCCCCTTCCCTCTCAAATCCTCTCTACCCAAACCCTAATCCCCTCGCCATTTTTTGGTTCGCCGGTAACAATGGTGGTTCTCTACCCCCTAGCCTCTATGGCTCCTCTCCATGGCCTAATTCTTGCATCCCTGAGGTCCTCAAGGGACCAGTTGAAGTTTCATTCAACCCCCAGGCCCGTGCTCACCATTCTCAGGCCACTATGGCCTTCTGAGTAAAATCACTCTATTTCCTTACTAGACCAATGGTTTCTAAGCCGGTCTCTTCTCGTCTCTGGGTTGTCTCTCTCCGAAACCCTAACTCTAGCTCTTGAATCCTTAGATCTGTAACAAATCTGAGTTTATTCGAGTTATCTTTACGATTTTCTTAAAGACTTTTCCGATTTTCTAAAGCATCTCTTCATATTCAAACTAGGGTTTCTTAATCCCTTTTTTAAAAAATGATTCCTCTTCTGATTTCAGTGTTATTATGTGATTTTCACTATGTTTAAGCGATTTATTTAAGTTTTTCTTTTATCTGATTTATTATGTTGAAAACCCTAAGTTTCTTGGATAATCTTTGGGTTCTGAGTTCATCTTTACTGTTTCTTTCAACTTGTTTGCATGTTTGACTCTCATGAATATATTTCAATTAATCTGAGTATTTTGCGATTTTCACCCTATTTGACTTACTAGGGTTTCTGATTCTGTCTATTCATGCCTATTTTGTGCTTACCTCACTTACTCTCAGAAATTTGTGTTCATCAACACTATATTCCAGTTTTGAATCCCTGACTCCCTGTGATTTTTACTTTACCATTTGCTTATCATGTGTTTACTCCGTGCAATCTGTGTTGATTCCCCTTAGTCAGTATTGTTCCTATTTGAATCCCTAATTTCCTGTAATTGATACTTTTCACTAATCTCTTATGATGATTTCCCTGCTGATTTTTTGACCTTAATTTATTTCTTGCCTTATGTTATTATGGTCGACTATGCTGTCAAATGGATTCTTATGT
The DNA here is from genome assembly GCA_005239505.1 of Nicotiana paniculata. Classification (NCBI taxonomy): domain Eukaryota; kingdom Viridiplantae; phylum Streptophyta; class Magnoliopsida; order Solanales; family Solanaceae; genus Nicotiana; species Nicotiana paniculata. The sequence continues at coordinate 49,323 of ML366825.1, read as the reverse complement.
TATTTCCTTAATTAGAATCCTGTGTACTTAGCCTAATTACTGGCATTGATTGAAATTGTTTCCTTATTTATGCTCCAGTCATATATGATCCCTTTCCTTACTTGTTTCCTGTCTTTTACCGTTTGAAATGACTCCCTTAATTAAGGGAGTAGTTGGACTGATTGTTGCTCTAATTGGTTCTGAGCTCCATAACTTACTGTCTAATTGTGTTTCTTACCTTATTTTACCTAGTTTCAAACTACTATATATACATACACACACAGAACTCAACACACACGAACACATTAGTTCAAAAACTCTTTCTCATACTCAAAGTTTTTCTGTTCTCTTTCTTTCTTTGTTACTTACTACATTTCTGAATTAGCCGGCTGCAAGCCAAGGCTAATTATTGTGCTCTCCTATCCTTCACTTTGTGTTTACTATCTCTTTACTAGTATGTTCTGATTTCAATTCAAGTCCCAAAACCAACATGTTTCTTTTACTGCTTCAGTTTATCATGTTTCTGATCTGTTTCTATCTATGGTTTTGTTGTTCAACATGTGATTGGCATGTCTTCATCATTTTTCATATAGCATATTATATTACGTCCCACTTGACCTTAGGATCAGTATGCTTATGAATATATACCCCCCTTGTAGCATGTCCCAATGTGACTCTGCTCTATCTTGTATTTACCTGGTTTCTAGTATGAACCTTTCTTTGCAAAGCAATTTGTATCCTAAGTTGTCTGATTCTGTGTTGATTTTGAAATTCATGCTGTGTTGATGCCATTAGCTATCCCCTAATCCCCATAAACCCCCTACAAGAACTTATATGCTCCTGTATACTATGTGCTCTATGTGTCCCCAATTCCCATCACCCCTGTGTGAAAGACTGTGATTTGAATGTGTTGAATCTGTTTGTGTTGTGATTAGTCTACTATTTGTTAATTGTCCCACTCTTATCAAAAATTGATTTACTGCTAAACAACTCTCCTATTTTATAAAACTGTTTCAACTAAGTCTTTTTCCAAACATTGTATTTCCTATTAAAACCTTTTCAAAACTATGTCAAGCACTCTCACTCTACTCTTAGGTCCTTAGGTTCTTCCCCTCCAGTGTATGACTGCCTTGAGATTCCTATGAGATCCCTCCGAACTCTGATGCAATGGGGCTGGCCCTTCCACACTGCCCTTACTCAATTATGATTATGAAATCTGGGTGTGAGCACTGCCCAGGATCCCTTGAGGTCCTTATGGAACTCTGACACACCTGGATATGAGAAAAGCTATGAAACATTTAGGTAGTTGAGGTCCTGAGAATCTGGGCCTGTTTGTAAGGATCCCTATAGTTTAACTTCTTCTTTTATTTTATCTATTTATGTAATTTACTCATGCTGGTCTGTAATAATTATTTCTAAACAGATATTGGGGATGGCTAGTGAAATGGGGAGGGTAGCTATATAGTTCTGTTAATATCATCGGGTAGAAAGCATGTTTTAAGCTTTACATTGTTTCTATCTGCATTAGAATCCATGTTTTAGCACCAACATATTCATTCAAACCATGCCAAACATGCACTAGATACCATGTTCCTAGGATTTCATGTCTACTGTTTCAGCATCTCATCCATGCTTTATGTTTATCGCTTAGAAATCCTGCTCCTAGGACAATAAACAACGTTAACATAAAAGATGTTACTCCTGTGCATTCAAAATCATGTCTCCATCACCCTGTAACTCTTTGTGCATTTTAGAAATCATGCCTTTAAGAATTCTGTGTATCCTGAAATTATGTGTTAACCATCCTGCATTTATATGTGTCTATTAGATATCCTGCTATAGGATTTCGTTTATATCTGCTTAACCACACCTAGTTTAACTACTGGCTCACGAAAAGGTATAAAATAGTGTCACATCTAATTGTCTTGCTCTTAATAAAACTAGTAACAATCTCTGCATAATCGTATCACCTAGAACAACATGCTTTTAGGTAAAACAACTTCTGAACTGTTCTTTAACAATTCTGGTAACTATTGTGTATTCCCCCACGCCTAGGCAAGCATTAGGTAACCAACTTTTATAAAACTGGAAGACTGTTTCTTTGTGTTTACTGCCTAATGGTTAACATGTTTTAAAATCAGTAGGCAAACTGATTAGGTCCTGCTTCTGGGTTTATAAAATTGAAACTGCATATCTTCTGTGTTTTGATATTCACTTAGACATCATGTTTTAGGATCCTGCTTAATAATACTGCCCTTGTTTGTGTTTAAGACGTGCTGCTTATGTGCATTATCTGTGGAGGTATATCTGAGCCTCTTAATTGCTTCTTTCCTGTTTTTATCTGTTAAAGTCCTATTTGTTCTTGCCTGTCGCCTAGTATTTTCTCCTTTTAAAACCTTAAAGGTCTGTCTAGAACTACCTATAGGTAGAGGTCCTAATCTCCTCCAGGACCATTAAGAAGGAACGGGTAACAGCACGCATAGAGATCGTTAAACAACACTCGCTCTAAGGGGTGGGAAGGGTAGATATGGATATGATGACCGATGCGCTAATGCCACGTGTAGCCCCTTTCTGAGAAGTGATTACCGGACATTGCATTGATGTGATCCTATAGGATAAACAACTTAAGACTCCCCTATCCCTTATACATGTGTGCTTAGACTGTAAATCTTTCAAAACCTTATATATGTGCTTAGACTTTACATCTTCTAAAACTTTACTTCATATGTGTGCTTAGACTGCGAATCTTTTCAAAACCTTTATTTGTTTAAGCTTATTTGCTACTTGTTTAAATTCACAAAGCTTGTTTGGCCTGGAACCACCGTTGTGGAGTTTGAGGGGTGCCTAACACCTTCCCCTTGAAGTAATTTCAAGCCCTTACCCAATCTCTAGTTTATCTAATATGTGTTTGTAAATAACCTTTAATAGGTGCCCTAACGCACCTTAAAATCGTTAGGTGGTGACTCTTCAATTCCTTATCCCTTTTCCCAAGAGGAAACGAGTTGTCCCAATAATGTCGAATACCCTGACCGATCCGTAAAGGGAAGGAAAGAGGGGGGCGCGACGCCATTCACACTAAGAAGCTTTGAGAAGCAAAGAGAGAGGAGAAATGAATTCTTCTTACATCAAAATATCTGTACAATACATTTTTATACATCTGTGTAACCACTTCCACTAACTACTAATCTAACTGTCTTATTGCAATAATAGCCTAAGTGTTTACAAAATTAGCCTATACGAAAATAGCCTATGTAAATGTAAAGTGAATGTAACATGGCTAGTTATTAAATAATCTCAACAGGATAAGCAGTACCAAATAATAACAACGGAGAATATAATACCTAAAGCTTAAAAACTTAATATTTATGCTATTTTCAGGGTTATATGTACATATGTGTGTGGTTTATGCTGAAAATGATGAGTTGAATTGAATCCACTCCCAACATTCTAGTTCTGCCTTTGATAGTATATAGGTGCATGTGGGGCAAATTATGAAAAATATTTAAGCAGTTCTCAAGCAAAAAGGCACCTCTTAAATGCTAGTATATATGGGAGTTGAAATATATATGTAATCAACCATATAAATCCATAATAAATACACAACTAATTAGGACAATTGACGTACCTTTGAGCAAACTTCAGCAAATCTCAGCGAGTGCGATGAGAGCTGCATGGCGCTTCTGCCATTCTGGGGCAGCCAAGTAAGGATGCAGCTGCTCTTTCGCAATATGAGCAATTGATTTTAATTACCTCCTAATGCAACAGAAACAGTACTCCATACCAACATGGTAGTTACTTGTTGTCCCTGTATCATCATCCACATTCTCGGCACAATGCCAACCAGGGTCATTTTCAATATCTAGTAATAATTAACTTCAATAAAATTGTGAAACATATGCTAATAAACAACGCGGCAACCTCTTCATCATGCCAGGGGCCCTTTGCTTCGCCTCAACCAAAGTCTCCTTTTCCAAATTCTTAGCCTCTGCTATCTCAAACATCGTACCCACCACATTCACCAGCTGCCTACGCTATAAAATGTCTCAGCACGGTACGGGTCTGCGCTGCCTCACCAAGCGTGAGTCAACGTTCTCATGATCATACGTATACCTGGCAATAGATCCTGAAATCGCTCTTTTCATTTGGACTACATATATACCCGCATAGTGAAGTACATCACAGCTCTTGTGGCTGTGATTCTCACGTCAAGATCAAGATCAAGGGAATCATCATTTAGTGTGTCACGTAATTAATAGTGGCTGCAAATCTTTTACCCAAGGGAGAATTATTTCGCCTATTCTGTAAGCTAGAATTCACCAACTATCAATAAATTAGCAGACTCTTTTAGGTACTGGTTTGAGCTGGAAGTAGTGAGGCATTGGTACAAGAATGGCAATAATTCAGGCCAGTCCAGTTATTATCTGGAAGCAGTGAAGCAGCTAGCTCCGGAATGGTATGACCCAACTCATGAACTGGGAAGAGCCAACATAGTTAACAACGACTTGGGATCCATCCGGGCCTTCTGGAGCTGGAGCTGGAGCTGGAATCAATTCGGTATGGACAGCTACGGATCTGAGTCGGGAGAATTAGGTTTCTGTCACATTTACTGTGAAAATCAATATGTTGGGATCATGGTTGCCCACCGTATATAAACGTTAAAACTATAGACGTATACCTCCTCCAACATTATACTATTATATGTATATTAACGTCAACTCCTTTTTTTATTTTTCCATAATTATTTAAGACAGGGGCAGCTATTAGGGTTAGTCTAAATTATGTAATTTTCTTCACTTATTAGTTAGTATATATGTTTTATTTTATAATTTTAAATTTATCCTTTTTAAATAGAAATTAAGTTATATATATCGACAACATAATGAATTTCTTTTACATAACATAAAAACATTCAGGCACCAATTTTTTTTTAGTGTAATTTAACATATTATATTAGGTTATTTAAACCTTATTTTCGATATTCACTAATAAGTAATACTTAATAGAATAAACTACAGTTTTTTGCTTTGCTGGTGCTAAATACAAATTCTGAAGAAGACCCTTTTGGATTTAGGGGCTACAAATCAGTTCCTTAAGTTATTTCTTGGTATTTTTGGTTTATTGGTGTTTGAGTTCTGATGAAATTTGTCCCGATTGTAAGGTTTATTTTGGTTGGTGAATCTTTCTATCATGGGTTTTCTTGATTGATTTAAATAGTGTCGGATTTGGTCTCTTTTTTTTCTTCTAATATGCTTAAATTAACAGTGTCGGATCAGTAAAAGTGTTGAAATAAGACCCATATTTTGTTTCTGACCGAGATTGCCACATAACCGAGATTGCCACGTGACCAATAAAAAATTGTCATGTCATTAAATAAAAGGCCCACAGATTTTCTCGTTAGTCGGGGATAATTTTATTAATAGAATTAACGTCATGTACTTTTTGGATGAATAGATGGACGGAGAACAATTATAAACCATTTAGTAAACGATATGGGTAATTTAGGCCATTTTCCATTGTTTTTAAGTTGAATATAATGTCTTTATCCTCTCTTTTTTTCACTATTTTCATATGCTATTTATTTTTTATTTTAGTTGAGACTATATAAAACAAAATAGAAACATCTCTCGCGTAATCAAATTTAAATAGTAATTAACAATTCTTTAATCATTCATTTCAAAATTACCTAACTAAAAAAAAAGGTTTTTTATGCCCGAAAAAACAAAAGGAAAAAGAGTTGAACAATCTCCAATCTTTTTATATACTTAAAGAGTAAAGATGATAGTATAGTAAGCTCTCCATTATTTTCCCTTATAAGAAGTACAAATAAATATTTGAGCAATTTTTTTAAACAATTTTTTTTAAAGCATATATATATTTCTATAATATAGAAGAGAGAAGAGGAGGTTGATTGATCACGCTCAACTATGTCTTATAGAAAGACTAAACGGGCGCTGCAAATATAATCTGGGGTATTACACCCAAAGTCGATCCCACAGAGAATTGTACGTATCAATTGAGTCTATAAAATACTAAACTAGTGTTTAATCAAGTTTCTCAAGACTTTTGAATATCAATTTGTGTTGTTTAACTAATTCTACTAACAAAATAATAAACTAGTAATTGACTAACAATTAATGTTAAACAATGATAATAAAGGTCTAAGGTTATGGTTTCCCCCGTTGGTGAATTCTTTCTCGGATACTTCTTATAGCTTGATTAATCGTCTCTATCAATCATGAACTCTCTATCTACCATAAATCTCTCTCAAGTAATTATGATAATTTACTAGACGCACTCTCTCAAGTTACGCTAGCTAGATTGCATTACAGTTCACTTTAGATTGCACCCGAGGTATCGTTATCTCTAATCCAACCTCTAAACCCTCGGTTATGACTTTCGTCTATACTCTAGGAGTGGTGTTGTTCAAACAATTACCTAAATATGCACTCTCTCTCAAGTAGATACATACTAAATAGGCACAGCTAATTGATGGCCATTCAATTAACTACAATAAGAACGTAGTTGAACAAATAGAGAATAATCAATCAAAATATATTAATATCAAAAGAAATTCATCCCCAACGGGTTCTACCAAAACCCTAGATTAAAAACTTAGCTACTCATGTTTAGACGAAACAAAACTACAAGAAATTGCATAATTGAAATATAAAGTAAGAAATACTAGATGTAGAATTCAACGTTCTTGCACTGCAATGGAATTTTCTCCTTTTATTCTCTTCTCTACTTTGATTCACGAAAATCCCCCTTGTAATTGTGTTGTAGGAGTCTATTTATAGGTTTAGGGTGAACCCTAACCGTGTAGGAGACTTCTATTTCAACCGGGAAACACTTAACTCGTCAAAACTCGGACTTGGGCGAAACCGGGGACCCTGGCGTTATGAGGCTAACGCCTGGCGTTTCAGCCCTAACGCCTGGCTAACGCCAGGGTAGGTCTGGCGTTTCAGCCCTAACGCCTGGCTAACGCCAGGGTAGGGCTGACTGTTTGGATCTGTCGCCCGGCTATCACCCAGGTGTCTCCTTTCGCGTATTTTTTGACGTATTTGCATCCTTTTAGCTCTGTTTCCATCTCCACTTCACCTACACATGAAATAAACTCCATTAAGCACATAACAAGTGTATTTTTATCATTAATGCGCATAAAATGTAAGGTATATCACATGTTAAACTATGCAATTTAGTCTCACATCATTGATCAAGGGCATAATAGTTATTTCAAATATATTAGTACATTGTTTGCTTGTATACTAGGCTCAAAAGTTTGGTTGTAGCTTCTTAATAACAGAAAAAACCAAAACTAACATGGCCATAAGCTATTAAATTCTTTAGGTAGACCCCGTTTTCCATTTGAAACGGCCTAGGAGGATAGCCCCTACCAAAAGAATCCCTGCTTCCAGATGAGACACCACCGAATCGGCCAAAATGACGAGGCCTCTTGTCAGACCCCTGACCACTCTCTTGTGATAGAACCATCTCTACTCTTCTGGCCACATTGGCTACATCCTGAAAGGAAATATCACTCCCTGCCTCTCTAACCATCTACAATTTGATCGGCTGAGCTAGTCCCACAATAAACCTCCTCACCCTCTCTCGGTCGGTGGGAAGTATAGCATAACGGGCCAAGGTAATGAATCTGGTCTCATACTGAGTGACGGTCATAGAACCCTGCTGGAGATGCTCAAACTGCCTTCGATAATCCTCTCTCTGAGTGATAGGGAGAAACTTCTCCAGAAACAAATCGGAGAACTGGGCCCAAGTCAAAGGCGGTAATCCAGATGGTCTAGCCAAACAATAATCTCTCCACCAGGTCTTGGCGGGACCTGACAGACGAAAAGTAGCAAAGTCGACCCCATTGGTCTCCACTATCCCCATGTTCTGTAGAACCTCGTGGCAGCTATCCAAATAGTCCTGGGGATCCTATGAAGATGCACCGCTATAAGTAGTAGTAAAAAACTTGGTGAAACGATCCAACCTCCACAAAGAATCAGCAGACATAGCGGCTCCATCACCGGTCTGAGCCACAATACCCTGCTGAGCTGCCCCAGCTGTCTGAGGTGCTAGAGTCTGGAACTGAGAAGCTAGCTGCTCCGGAGTGCGAGTAGCGGGAGTCTGGGCTCCTCCCCCATCCTGAGAGACGTCTGGTGTTGTAAGAAGTAAACCTGCATGAGAAACTCTCTCCATGAGTCCCACTAGACGGACCAGAGCATCCTGGATTACCGAGATGGAAATGAACCCTTCAGGAACCTGAGCTGGTCCAACCGGGATTGTCTGGGCAGGAACCTCATCAGCAAACTCTACCTGAGGCTCCGCCACTGGGGCTGCTGCTCTGGGCTGAGCTATGCCCCTGCCTCGGCCTCTAGCACGACCTCGGCCCCTCGTAGGAGCTGCAACTGGAGACTCGGGCTGCTGGTCAGTGGATGAAGAAGCACGTGTTCTCGCCATCTGCGAGAGAATAGAGTAGAAATTCAATTAGTGTTGAGAAATCAAATCGCCACGACAGAGAAGAATAGATGTGAAGTCATTCCTAAACTCTGTATCCTCTGGGGGATAAGCACATACGTCTCCGTACCGATCCCTGAGACTCTACTAAGCTTGTCCGTGAATTGTGAGACCTAAGCAACCTAGTGCTTTAATACCAACTTGTCACGACCCGAATTTTCCACCGTCGGGATAGTGATGGAGCCTAACATTGAACCCGCTAGGCAAGCCAACGTTAATGTTTATTTACCTTATTCATTTATTTTTAACAGATAACAGCTGATGTACAAATCAGCGGAAATAAAAGTACGAAATAAAACAAAGTCTAACAACTTAATTATATGCCATTACGAAATTTATAATACTAAACCCAGAATTTGGTGTCACAACTTCACGGACTGTCTATGAATACTACATATAAAGGTCTGAACAAAATAAATACATCTGTCTCAGAATAAAGAAGAACAGAGTGGAAATAAAGTAGGAGGGGACGCCAAGGCCTGCAGACGCCTGCAGGACTACCTCGGAGTCTCCAAATGGACTGAAAGCAGCCTCCTCACTCTAAGGTCCGTAGGGTCCTGTACCGGGATCTGCACAAAAGTGCAGAGTGTAGCATCAGTACAACCGACCCCATGTACTGAGTAAGTATCGAGCCTAACCTCGGCGAAGTAGTGACAAGGCTAGGGCATGACAACCAATGAAACCTATGCAGTTTAATCATATACAGAGAAAATAATAACAACAAGAAGTAAGCAGCTAAATACAAATAAAGGGGAACATGTTGAGGGGAGGAAATATCAAATGATGGAAATAACGAAGTAAAGAAACAAATTAGATATCAATTTAAACAATAGAAGTAATAGCACAAAAACAAGTGCACGACATCACCCTTTGTGCTTTTACTCTCATCCTCACCAAATAATAAATAGAAAGCACGACATCACCCTTCGTGCGTTTACTCTCATCCTCACAATAAATCAATAGAAACGACACGACATCACCCTTCGTGCTTTTAATATCATAATATGGCACGACATCACCCTTCGTGCTTTTACCCTCTCTCACAATATCATGCACGGCATCATCCTTCGTGCTTTACACTCTTCCTCACCCAAACAAATCAATAACAACAATCCGGAAAGGATATCAACAATATAAACAACAATAATAAAGCCATAACGTCCTAGCAAGGGAGTCAACAGTAGAATCAATATCATCCCGGCACAGGAAAACAACTATAACCAATCTCACCTGGTTACTCAATTTCACGTAGTAATCCTCAACTTGAACCAATACTCAACAATGATCAATACCAAAGAAACACCACCAACATATATAATTATCAAATTAAACTCAAGTAATGCTTAATGAAAAATCACATAAATCACAATATTCGACTCACGGCATGCTTGACACCAACGTATAGATACTCGTCACCACACCTATATGTTGCACATTATACTAACACGTAGCAAATAAGACACAATACCTATTCCCTCAAGCTAAGGTTAAGCCAAGCACTTACCTCAAATTCCATGACCAAACTCAAGCCTCAATTACCGCTTTCCCTTTAGAATTCGCCTCCAATTCAATTGTATCTAGACATAATTAGCTTAATAATATCAATAAATGCTAAATAATTCAACCCCAATGCTTAATTATGAGTTTTCTATCATTCTTCCCAAAAATTCAAAAATCAACCCCGGGCCTGCTTGGTCAAAACACGAGGTTCGGACCAAAACCCAATCACCCATTCACCCACGAGTCCGAATATGTAATTAGTTTCGGAATCCGACCCCAAATCGAGGTCTAAAATTCCAAATTTATAAAATCCCTAATTCTCCTAAAATTCCTAATTTCTACCCTTCAAGAACAAGATTTAGGCCTAGAAATCTAATGGGTGTTAATGGAAAATGAAGAAAATGAGTTTAAGATCACAAACCTAGAACTTGGGGGTGAAATACCCCTTAAAAAATCGCCCCCAAGCTTCCTTGGTTTTGAAAATATGAAGTTATGGCTAAAATCCCGTTTTTCTATTGTTTTAAGTGCTGGGCGACGGTACTCAGTGCGTTCGCGAAGGCTTAGCCCTGCCCCACCTTCACGTTCGCGTATAAGGGTCGCGTTCGCATAGCTCTCCTAGGTTCCTGGCCACCCCCATAACAGTGTGTTCGCGTAGAGAAATTTCCCAATGCTCCGCGTTCGCACCCCAGGTCTATGCGTTTGCATAGGGCAAATCACAGCCCCAACCCCACTTACTCTTCGCGTTCGCACAGAACAATTTTGCAGACACCAGAAACATCACCCACACCAGATTTTCTAAGTCTAAAAACACTCCGACGCCTATCCAAAACTCACCCGATCCCTCGGGACTCCAAACCAAACATGTACACAACCTTAAAAACATCCTACGGACTTACTCGTGCAATCATATCGCCAAAATAACATCTTAAACAACAAATTTAGCATAAAAATCAAAGGAAAATCCCAAGAACTTTCAAAGTTTCAAATTTCGCAACTATGAGCCCGATTCACGTTAAATGACCTCTGTTTCTTACCAAATTTTACAAGCATCACTCAAATACCATATTAAACATGTACCGGGCTCCGGAACCAAAGGGCCCGATACCATCAATTTCAAATATAATCAAATTTCCAAAAACTCTTATAATTTCAGTAAAATAATTTCTTTCAAAAAATTCATTTCTCGGGCTTGGGACCTCGGAATTCAATCAAGTCCCATATTTTCCTACGGACCCTCCGGGACCGTCAAATCACGGGTACGGGTCTATTTACCCAAAATGTTGACCGAAGTCAACTTAAATTCAATTTTAAAGGCAAAATTAGTATTTTTCTCAGTTTTTCATATAAAAGCTTTCCAGATATATGTCCGGACTACGCACACAAAACGAGGTAAGATTAAATGATGTTTTCAAGGCCTCAGAACACAGTTTTGACTTATAAAATGAGAGATGACTTTTTGGGTCATCACATTTATACATGACAATTCCTTTATCTCCTTAAGAAATATTATTTTATTTATTTTATTTATTAACTATTCCAGGTAAAGAAGATTTCATTAAAAAGGAATTAGTGCTAATGTATGTTGATTTACATTCAAATGTGATTATATCATTATCAATTGATATCATTTTATACAAAGTTCTCATTAAATTGCAATTTCAATTGGAATACTTCATAAAATTCGGGAAAAAATATTTAATAATAAATCATAGTTTCAAGTCCCCTTTTTTATTATAGAATATTAAAAATACTAAGTATCCCCTCTCTAAAATATGAGTTGATAATATCTGAAGTAAAAATTAAGACAATTAATTTGTGGAATTTTTTTCTTTTAAAAATTATTATATATTAGGAAGTATGAGAAGTATCGTCATACAAGATTATACTTCTCCCTCTATGATTGAAGTTAGTTGAGTACATACTCTATTCAATATGAATTCAACATATATAAATTTCAAAATACATAAATATACAATTAATTATTTTAAAAAAATCTCAATAAGTACTAATATTATGATGAAAATTGCATTATACCCTAAATAGTATCTCAATCATATCAAATGAAACTAGAAAAAACTGCACTATTTCAATTTAAGGTCAATTTGATTAGTATTCAGCGTGATTAATATTATGTCATTCAACTAGAACAAAATAAATTTTATTGTTAAAATTTTTAATAATTAAAAATCACGATTATTATTTCAAAGGACCAAAAAATACCTTTTCACCAACTATTTGGGAATAATATTAATATATTTTATTATTCAAATTTTGATTAGTATAAAAAGAAAAAAGTAATACATTAACACAACTGAAAATACTAAAAGAATAAAACTATATATCATTCAATTTAAACAATCAGAAAATACATGATGTCACGACCCAAATCCTAATCTAGGTCGCGATGACGCCCAACACTGTTGTCAGGTAAGCTCACACTAATTATCTAGTGAATCTAGTTTGTATTCTATTAATGCTTTTCTTATCTCAAAAAAAATTTAGCCACTACGCATGTAATATAACACATAGCAAGGCAATTAAGTTACAGAGATAAAAAATAAACTTTAATCAATTACATCACCAAAAGAATAGTCTACCAATGTGTGTGCCAGGAACTAGTGTCACAAGTCTACATGCATCTAGTAGAGTAAAATCAAAGAAATAAAGGACTATCCTACTGTTTGAGAGGATATAGACAGAAATAGCAAAAGAAAGACTCCAGAGTACTGCTGAATGTCATCAGGAGAAGCAGCTCAACGCGAAGCCTCAACCAAGTGCAATCAAGGACGAGCTTCGGACTGATACCCAGATGCACTTGCCTTAGAACCTGTACAATTAAGTAAAGAGCGTAGCATGAGTACATAAACAATATGTACCCAGTAAGTATCCAGTCTAATCTCGAAGAAGTAGTGACGAGAGGTCGACTTGACACTTACTAGGGTCCAAACAGTATAATTAGATATTATTTAAAATGAATAACAAGTACACGTGGGCAGTAAAATAATGAATATTGAGCGTAACCACCAAACCTATTTACGTGGCGAAACACCAATATACAATTTACAATTTGTCTTCCCAGACATCTAATAGTTTAACAGTCATGACAAATATCAGACAAATAGTTTGCGCATAATGTGTCGAGGACATACTGTCTGAGCCAACATAATAATAAATGTGCACTGTCGAAGGGTCGAACGGTGCGAACCATAGATGCATCTATTAACCTGCCGTGGCGTACGACCCGCTCCCATGAGAGTAGTGGAAAGAATCACTCCGCTCGCGGAATATAAATTGCGAAGCGGTCACACATAAGCACAACATTTTTCCTTAAATCCTTTTCAAAAATAGTAATTCGTTTGAAAACATCAAGTTCTAGGATTTCTTGAAACAAGCTTGCATACAAGGAGATCACAAGGCATGGTGTAAACCTAACTACCCAGACATAACAAGAATAGTCACTACGCACGGACTCTCGTCAACTCGTATGTACGTAGTCCCCACAAATAATGACACATAGTTAATTACTTCACCTATGGGGACAATTCCCTCTTACGAGGTTAGAAAGGAGACTTACCTCGTTTCAAGCCTACTTCCCGGGTCAAGAATGCGCCCAAATCTCCAAATTCGTCGCCCAAGAACCCAAAACTAGCCAAACATTATATAAATAAATCAATCTATGCTCAAATTCCAAAATTCTCCTATTTAAATAATTATCTCAACTTAGTTTGCAAAATCCTAAAATGTACCTCCGGGCCCGTATGCTCGGATTCCGGAAATTTTCAAGAGAAATTGTTACCCATAACCTAAGGATCAATAATATATAGTTTTTTCATGATTCCATAACAAATTTCTTGTTTAAATCTTATTTTTCTCAAAACCCTAAGTTTTTACTATAAACCCATGATTTTCACAATTTTTGTGTGTTAATCTACCCAAAACTCAAGTATAAATCTCACTTTTAAGTAGGAATTAACTTACCTCACGATGCTAGGTCAAATATCCCTTTGAAATCTCCCCAAATCGTCCAAAGATGAAAGAAAATGGACTAAAGATGTCGTAGTCCCGCATTTAAAACAACCACACTGCCTTCAGGACTTTCGCGCCTGCGGCTCGAGGACCGCACCTGTGGTCTCGCATCTGTGAGCCAGTTCTCGCACCTGCGGAAGAGGAGAAGAAGGCCAGGGGTCGCACCTGCGGAACGGAGCCCGTACCTGCGGCTCCGCTTCTGCGGGAAAAGTCCCGCTTCTGCGGAAATTGGGCAGCCCATCTAAGGCTGCACCTGCGAGGCTTCAACCGCTCCTGCGGTCTCGCACCTGCGAGGCTTCGAACGCTCCTGCGGTCTCGCACCTGCGGCTGGTCCTTCGCAGGTGCGGTCTATCACGACCCCAAATCCTAACTGGTCATGATGGCGCCTATCGTGGAACTAGGCTAGCCAACCATCACCTAATTACTCATTCTATTATAATACTTCAAAAATCAACAATAAGCAGCAAACAAAACATTAAATAATCTCTTTAAGTCTTTACGCCCCCATAATAATCTAACAATCTAAACAACTCTCCCAAGACTAGAGTCAACATGGTCACGAGCATCTAAGAAATAAAACTAACTCTGCTAATGTCTTAATCAATGTATATGAAATAAATACTAATACTAATAAAGAAAGGGAAATAGAGAAGCTGTGGACGCTGAATAGCTACCTCGAAATCCCGTAAGCTGCTGAATACGAACGAAGACAGCTACTGCTCCGAACCAGTACCTGGATCTGTGCACAGAGGCACATGGAGTAATGATGAGTAGGCCAACTCAGTAGTAATGAAAATAAATCAAAGTCTGGGAAATACGAAACACACAACACAGATACACCAATTCACAAAAACAATAAAACACCAAGTCACCATCAAGTATTCATCAAATACATAAGTTCGAAAACCAATTTCCAGAAATATTTTGAAACAAGTATAATTTCAATATATCTCAGTAAAACTCTCAGTAAAATCAGTTTGAAAAACGAAGTGAATCACAGTCAAAAACTCAGTAAAATCATCATAAATCTTCCCCTCGGTCCATAATCATTTCTCGTAACAATTCCCTCAGCACCTCACCATCTCTCAATCAGCCCAGAGGTCAACCTCACAGTCACTCAGTATCAGCCCAACGGGCAACCTCACAGTCACTCAGTATCAGCCTTGCGGGCATCACTCGCACTCAGTAGGTACCTGCGCTCACTAGGGGGTGTGTACAGACTCCGGAGGGGCTCCTACAGCCCAAGCGCTATAACAAGCCACATCATGGCATAAATCACTCACAATATTGGCCCTCGGCCAGCCACATCATGGCATAGATCACTCAAAATATTTGTCCTCGGCCTCTCTCGTATCATAACATCCTTACAATATTGGCCCCCAGCCTCACTCAGTCAGACACTCTCAACATGCCACTCGGGCCATCATTATACCGGGTTCTCGACCCAAAATAGTGTTTCATTTTTAAGAAATAATGTCAAAATACTCTGAGTGTCAAAACAATTATCAAGAAAAGGCTGAGTGGAAATCATAAATATCAAGTGAGGAAAATAATAAAAACAGCCCCCAAGGGGTAAACAGATCGGTACTAGGACCCAAACATGGCTTGCATCCCAAATTATATCAAAATATATCAATACTATTAAGCATAAGCTTTAAAATCGATTTCGCAACTCAATAGTTTCCTAAAAAGGAATATATTTCCATATTTCCAATCTTTGCATTCCAAAATCCGTGAAAGGATGCAAAGTCCGGGGTTTCATACCCTCAGGACAGGATTTAAAGACATTACTTATCTCACACTAGCCCGAAAAGCTACTCTGCAACCCGCTTGCCTCTCGAATCAACTTCCGAGCGCTTCAAATCTATAAAGATCAGATTTTTACCATCAAATTTTTCTAAAGGAATGAATTCCAATCGAAAAGTCCCAATTTTAGCATAAAACCAGAATTTAGCCAAAACCCGACCCCCGGGCCCGCATCTCAGAATTTGAAAAATTTTGTACTAAAATGTTCATCATCATCTGACGAGTTCGTACATATAAAGAACGCTAAAATCGGAGTTCGTTTGACCCCTCAAATCGATCCCTAAATGTCTCATAATCTCAAGCCCTAACCACACCTTTTTCTACTGATTTTCATGGATTAAACACTGATATTTTTTTCCTTAATCACCTATTATCGAGTTTTAGGGTCCAAAATACTTACCTCAATGAAGAACGATGATTTCCCTCTTCAAAATCGCCTCCAAGCTCTATTCCCGTTCAAAAATGGTGAAAAGGGGGTTAATGGTCGCAGAGGGTTTATTTAAATACCTCCCAGTTGTTCCTTCACTGAGATCGCGAAGAACAAATCCCCCAGGCCTTCAGAAGACTCTACACGATCGCATCACAAGCCATGCGATCGCGATTCAATCTAACCTCAACCCACGCGATCGCAACCATACTCACGCGATCGCGAAGAACATTTGACCCCGCTTCCCACGCGCCTGACTAACCCTACGCGATCGTACCAATGCTCACGCGATCGCACTGACCAACGCTACATACCTTCGTGATCGCACACCTTCTCACGCGATCGCGATTCAAAAAATGCCCGGGCTCCAGATTACTTTACGCGATCGCGGATCAATCCACGCGATCGCGGTGAACAAAGTGTTGCTGCACTGACACCATAAAAACAACGGTTTTTCCTAAGGCTAAAATGCCCGTTAGCCACCCGAAATCAAATCTTGAGCCCCTCGGGACCCCAACCAATTATACCAACATATCATATATGATCATTCAAATTTAGTTGCACCCACGAAACACTAAAAATAACATCAAAACACCAAAATCACATCTAATTCAAGCCTAAGAACTTTGAAATTTCTAAAATCCACCAACGATGCCGAAACTATCCAAAACAACTCCGATTGACCTGAAATTTTATAGACATATCCAAAATGACATTACGAACATGGTCCAACTGTCGGAATTATATTCCGACCCCGATATCCTATTTTCCACTGCCGACCGGAAAATACCAAAACTAACTTTCGCCAATTCAAGCCTAATTCTACTCCGGTCCTCACAAAAATATTCCGAACACACTCCTAAGTCCCAAATCACCTAATGAAGCTATCTGAGCCATAAAATCCTCATTGTGAGGTTGTTTACCAATAAGTAAATCCAAATCTAAGGTTATTTTTAAAGACTAAGTGACTAAATTCTCATTATAATTATTCCGATTCCGAGCCTACCAACTCTAACACATCAAGAACAGTTTAACCAATCTATGATGAGGCAATAATAGTAAATAATAATGCAGATTCTACGCAATGACTGACCGGGTCGTTACATTCTCCCACTCTTAAACGAACGTTCGTCCTCGAATGAGTCTAGAAATGTACCTGGAGTCTTAAACAAGTGAGGATATTTGCTCTGCATATCTCGCTCGGTATCCTAAGTAGCTTCCTCCACTGGCTGACCTCTGCACTGTACTTTCACTGAAGCTATATTCTTAGACCTCAACTTTCTGACCTGACGATCCAAAATTGCTACTGGCTCTACCTCATATGACATATCACCCTCGAGTTGAACTGTGCTGAAGTCTAATACATGAGACGGGTCACCAACATACTTCCTGAGCATCGACACATGAAATACCGGATGAACACTCGATAGGTTGGGTGGCAAGGAAAGTCTATAAGCCACCTCTCCAACCTTCTGAAGTACCTCAAAAGGACCAACAAACCGTAGGCTCAGCTTTTCTCTCTTTCCGAACCTCATAACACCCTTCATGGGTGATACTTTCAATAATACCTTATCATCTTCCATAAAAGACACATCCCGGACCTTCCGGTCCGCATAACTCTTATGCCTAGACTGCGCCGTGCGAAATCGCTCCTGAATCAACTTCACTTTCTCTAACGCATCCTGAATCAAATCTGTGCCCAATAACTTAGCCTCACTAGGCTCGAACCAACCAACCGGAGATCTACACCTCCTACCATATAAAGCCTCATACGGGGCCATCTGAATACTGGACTAGTAGCTATTATTATATGCAAACTCCGCTAGTGGCAGAAACTGATCCCATGAACCACCAAAATCAATCACACATGCCCGTAACATATCCTCCAAAATCTGAATAGTCCGTTCCGACTGCCCGTCGGTCTGAGGATGAAATGCAGTGCTCAACTCTACATCAGTACCC
Organism: Nicotiana paniculata; assembly: GCA_005239505.1. Classification (NCBI taxonomy): domain Eukaryota; kingdom Viridiplantae; phylum Streptophyta; class Magnoliopsida; order Solanales; family Solanaceae; genus Nicotiana; species Nicotiana paniculata. The sequence continues at coordinate 31,106 of ML366825.1, read as the reverse complement.
ATACCTCTCTGTACGGCCCTCCAAAACTGAGAGGTGAACTGAGTACCTCTGTCAGAAATAATAGAAATCGGAACTCCATGCAATCGGACAATCTCCTTAATGTAAATACAAGCTAATAGCTCTGAAGTATAAGAAGTACCAACAGGAATGAAGTGCGCGGACTTGGTCAATCTATCCGCAATGACCCAAATAACCTCCACCAATACTGCTGTCTCAAATCCTGGTACATCTTCGCGGCACCCGGATGAATGGAATACCACGAGCTGTGAGCCTCTGCTAATATCAACTCTCGAATACCATCCACATTGGGCACACAAATACGGCCCTGCATCCTCATAACACTGTCATCACCAATAGTCACATCCCTGGCATCATCTCGACGGACCCTATCCTGAAGTACTAACAAATACAGATCATCATACTGCCGAGCTCTAATCTGATCATAGAGAGAAGTTCGGGAATCCATGCTAGATAATACCCACGGAGGGTCTGACAAATCGAATCTCACCAACTGACCCGCCAAAGCCTGAACATCAAGTGCTAAAGGTCACTCTCCTGCTGAAAGGTAAGCTAGACTCCCCAAACTCTCAGCTCTACGACTCAAGGCATCGACCACTACATTGGCCTTCCCCGGATGATACAAAATAGTAAGGTCATAATCCTTGAGAAGCTCCAACCATATCCTCTGCTGCAAATTCAAATCCTTCTGCCTCAGCAGATACTACAAGCTACGATGGTCAGTGAAAATCTCACATTGTACCCCATACAAGTAATGGTTAATTCTTCTCGTGCACCTTTAACTGTCTAGACGCGTAGGCAATCACCCTACCGTCCTGCATCAATACCTCTCCCAAGCCAACTCTAGAATCATCACAATAGACTGTGTAAGAACCCGAACCAGTAGGCAAAACTAGTACGAGAGTTGTGGTCAATGCTAACTTGAGCTTCTGGAAGCTCTCCTCACACTCATCAGACCATCTGAATGGAGCACCCTTCTGGGTCAATCTGGTCAATGGTGAAGCAATAGAAGAGAATCCTTCCACAAAGTGATGGTAATATCCCGCCAGACCAAGGAAACTCCTAATCTCAGTAGCTGAGGACGGTCTGGGCCAACTCTGCACCGCCTCAATCTTCTTCGGATCAACCTGAATACCCTCACTAGACACCACGTGCCCCAAGAAAGCTACTGAACCAAGCCAAAACTCACACTTGGAGAATTTTGCATAAAGCTTCTCCTCCCTCAACCTCTGTAACACAATCCTCAAGTGCTGAGCATGCTCTTCCTGGCTACGAGAATAAACCAGGATGTCATCAATGAACACAATGACGAAAAAATTAAGGTAAGGCTGTAACACGTTTTTCATCAATTGCATGAACGCGGTTGGGGCATTGGTCAGCCCAAATGACATAAACAGAAACTCATAATGACCATATATGGTCCTGAAAGTAGTCTTCGGAATGTCAGAGTCTCGAATCTTCAACTAGTGATACCCCGACCTCAAATCGATCTTGGAGAACACCCTAGCTCCCTGAAGCTAATCAAACAAGTCATCAATACGAGGCAAAGAATACCGGTTCTTCACCGTAACCTTATTCAGCTGCCTATAATCAATACACATGCGCATGGAGCCATCTTTCTTTTTCACAAACAACACCGGTGCACCCCAAGGTGACACACTAGGCCGAATGAACCCCTTATCTAAGATTCCTGAAACTGATCTTTCAATTCTTTCAACTTCGCTGGTGCCATGCGGTAAGGTGGAATAGAGATAGGTTGGGTGTCTGGCACCAAGTCAATACCCAAATCAATATCCCTATCAGGTGGCATGCCTGGCAGGTCTGCAGGGAATACGTCCGGAAAATGACGGACCACAGGAATAGAATCAACAGAAGGAGTCTCACTACTAACATCCCTCACGAAAGCAAGATAAGACTCACACCCTTTCTCAACCATACGCTGACCCTTCAAATAAGAAATCACTCTGCTAGGCATATGATCTATAGACCCTCTCCACTCAACTTTCGGAACTCCGGTCATAGCTAGGTTCACGGTCTTAGCGTGAAAATCAAGGATATCATGATTGCACTGACCAACGCTACATAACTTCGCGATCGCACACCTTCTCACGCGATCGCGATTCACAAAATGGCCGGGCTCCAGATTACTCTACGCGATCGCGGATCAATCCACGCGATCGCGATGAACAAAGTGCTACTGCACTGACACCAGAAAAACAACAATTTTTCCTAAGGCTAAATTGCCCGTTAGCCACCCGAAATCAAAATCACGAGCCCCTCGGGACCCCAACCAATTATACCAACATATCATATATGATCATTCAAACTTAGTTGCACTCCTGAAACACTAATAATAACATCAAAACACTAAATCACATCTAATTCAAGCCTAAGAACTTTGAAAATTTTAAAATCCACCAACGATGCCGAAACTACCCAAAACAACTCCGATTGACCTGAAATTTTGCAGACGTATCCAAAATGACATTACAAACCTGTTCCAACTGTCGTAATTCCATTCCGACCCCGATAGCCTATTTTCCACTGCCGAACGGAAAACACCAAAACTAACTTTCGCCAATTCAAGCCTAATTCTACACCGGTCCTCACAAAAACATTCCGAACACACTCCTAAGTCCCAAGTCACCTAACAAACTATCCGAGCCATAAAATCCACATTCCGAGGTCGTTTACCAATAAGTCAACTCTCAGTTGACTTTTCCAACTCTAAGGCTATTTTTAAAGACTAAGTGAATAAACTATCCGAGCCTACCAACTATAACACATCAAGAACAATTTAACCAAGGTATGAAGAAGCAATAACAGTAAATAATAATGCAGATTCTTCGTAACGACCGACCGAGTCGTTACACGGTCGCACCAGATCTGATGCACCAGCATCTCTTTTAGAGCTTGGTTTGCCTCGCGCGATGTCTGAATGGCATCCGGGCCCACCCGAGGCCCCGTCCAAATATACCAACAAGTTTTAAATCATAATATGGACTCGTTCGAGCCTTCGGAACGTCCGAAACAACATTAAATCCAAGAATCATACCCCAAAACCAATTAAATCCAACTTAAGAACTTTAAGTTCTTGAATTCGCTTTCAACATGACGAAACATACCTATAATACTCGGAATGATACCGAATTTTGCGAGCAAGTCATAAATGACATGAAGGAACTATTCCCGATATCAGATTTCCGTTCAGACCTCGATAACACAAAAACACGTTTCAAACCTCAATTTTGAACTTAAGGAATCATATTTCACTATTTGGCACCGAAACGCTCCCGGGTCATCCGGAACGGCGCTTTCAAATCTCGATTCCGAGGTCGTTTACTAAAAATGTTGACTGAATTCAAACTTGGCCTTTAAGGCCAATCTTAAGGAACTAAGTGTTCCGATACCACCTCAAACTACTCTAAACCTCGAACCACCCATCTCCGCAGCTATTAATCAGTAAAAGCAAATACTGAATGTCTCGTTTAAGGGCACGGGGTTCTAGAACACAAGGCGACCGGTCGGGTCGTTACACACGACGACTTATTTTTCAACTAATTTTTTAATTATTATTTTATAGTTATTAATTTAAGGCTTAGTGGTACAAAAAAATTAAAATAAAAAAATGTAGATCCTATGTAGAGATAATTTAAACTCTACTTGATTATTATCTAATCATCGTATAATAAAGCATTAAACTTTGACAAGTATTTCAAAGTGATTGGTATAGTAATACGATTTCAGAAAAATTAAAATGCACATAATGCAAAAGATAAATAACAATACACGTAATCGTGGTTCTATACGTTATTACACAAAAGCCTATTCTCTTTCTTCTTTCCCTAAAGGCGTAGAAAGTGCGTAATTAGCAATAGACCAAGAAATAATAAAAGAAAAAGTTTGATTTTTTTATATATATATATATATATATAGTGCAATTGCTTTAGGCCCCACAATTGCGGGGGCCTCATTTTTTTGTTACCCTTAATAGCCTATGTATAAGTTTAAAAAAAGATTTTGTGAAGTGAAAAAGTTTGATTTCTTTCATTAACATGTATAGAGAAGAAGGATTTGCAACTACTATGATTTATGCCAAGAACATTTCACTTGAAATGAATATAGAACCAGAATTTCGTAAGAAACGTGTGATATATAGGAAGTAACAATTTGATGAGAATATTGACAATAAAATCTCAAAATCTTTCGAAAAGTCCTTTGGAGTTGATTACTTTATAGATAGTAGAGAAGACTATTTTTTTCACTTCAAAATAGATTTGAACAATTCGAAGCATATGAAGATATTTTTAGTTTTCTATTTAGCGGTAAAAATTACGATTACTAGATGATGAAATTTTGAAAAAATATTGCCTTAATCTTGAATGTTCCTTAAAGAGTAATAATCAATTCGATATTCATAGTTTAAATTTATTTTCGGAATTAAAAATATTAAGAAAAATAGTACAATTAAAAGATAACAGTTTAATTGATTCTCTGTCAAATAAAAAGATTTGATTCTTTTTCCAATGCCTATATTGCTTATGGAATAATGCTAATAACTCATGTTACCATCGCTTCAGCAGAAAGAAGTTTTCAAAAATTAAAATTGATAAAATCTTACCTAAGATCAACAATGTCTCGAGAAAGATTAAATGGTTTACCTATATTGTCAATTAAGAAAGATTTATCATGGGTTATTGATTATAAGAAAATTATTAACAACTTTTTATCTAAGAAACGCTAGAAAAATAGACTTCAAATAAATAAATAAATAATTTTTTTTGCCCCTCAAAAAATTTAGCTTAGGCCACAAAACTCGTCGGACCACGTCACGCGAGTAATTAGACAACATAAGTTGGTCTTTTGTTCAGACGGAGGAATAGTACAAAAGTTTGGTACAACACGCCCAAAGCTAATAATTCGCAAAATTCCAGAACTATTCCTAAGTCGCCTGCTTATTCCCCTTCTAATAAGTAGTGACAAAAAAAAAGAAGAAGATTGAAACCAAGCGCATTACCCCTAATTTTTAAATAGAGAAAATCGCAAAGTGAGTAATTTGGTCAGTGCTGAGTGATTATTGACATCACAACCTTCGTGTCAAACAGGGTGTCCTTTAATTTAAATTACTTTATTTAGTGTTTAATCTATGGTTGAGATTTCTTATAAAAATTTAAACAAATTAAATCAAGATTTCAAAAAAGAAAAGAAAAGGAAAGTACAAGTCCATTCTCTTAAATTCCATACGAATTTCTGAGTTCTTCTCCTTTCAAAGAAAGCAACAGTAAGTGTAATTTACTACTGAACTTTGTGTTCGCTGAAACACTGGGGTTGGAAGTACCACTACACCAGCGTGTAATTTGTTCTATCCTGGGAGGAAATAATCCATAACCTTCGGCACTAGGAGGGGATTAAATTCCTTTAGGAAACACTGTGAATTTAATGAGTTCAAATTAATTTTTATTTTGTTTATATTTCTGTTTGAATATTATTTTATTATCTCCAAAATTATTTTACAAATACAATTTACTAACAAAATATCCTAAATCAATTAGTGTACGGTTTGAAACTCAATGGATAATGAGCTCGGAGGTTTTTATCTGCTGCAGAGTTCAAACTCATGAACATGCGCGTAACTCACATTTGACGCACTACATCATGATGTTGCTTTTATAAATGACGCTCATACATCGGGATAACTGGCCAGCTTGATCTTTCTTTCTCTTTACGTAATTTTAGTGATTGCTCTCCACGATTTGCACAAATCTAAGAGATGTTGCAAATTTAAAATTCTCTGTTATTCTCTTTGAAACAGATATCAAGGTTGACTGCGGATCCGTTCGGCTATAGATTTTGTCAAAATAAATTTGAGTTTTATTTGGCAAATATATGTTTGGTCATAAATTTTGTTTATATTTTGGTAAAATTCGAAATCCCAAATCCCAAAATCACCTCAGTAGTTAGTTTTGGGCCAAATCCCTCACAATACATATGTTTTTCCAAAATAAATTTGGAAAATATGTTTTGAAAGCGTATGTCCAAACACATTTTCAACTTCAAACAAAACTTCACCCAAAACAGATTTTTCAAAACAAATTTAAAAATTTATGGCCAAATGCTAGCTACAACTTACATATAACAAAGTCAATATATTAACTATCTAGTGTACATTTTGTATAAGTGTGCAGTTACTTAATTTTACAATTATAAAAGGCAAAACAACAAGGAAAGCCTCTATAGTAATCTGGGTTTATTGAATACGTGCATAATAATTTATACCTATTGGAATTTAAGTACTGCGAAATGTCAATGGCATGATCTTTCACTAGTATCAGTTACCGATTTATCTTTTATGTCCAGTTTCCAAATGATAATTTATTCTTGTAGAGTTTGCAATTGCATTTTAAGATTAAGTTTATATCACGCATAGGACACCTACGATGTTAGGCCAAAATGCGATTTTTTAAGTACATTGCTCGCTTTACATATTGTTAGTTTAATGGTTAATTGTACAACATTATTATGTCTTATTTTATGTGTAGGAGCATCGGAAGACAAAGACGAATGAAAATTGCACAAAAAGAGGATGAAAATGCAAGAAAAGAGCACAAAAGTGACAAGTACCCAAATTGTGCTACAGACCAGGCTTCTCGAGGTCTATAGCCAGGTTGACCAAGCCACAGACCAGGCTTCGCGAGGCCTATAGCCAGGTAATTAAAAGACGCGGGTTTAAAAACTCCGACCCGAATTTGAACTCAACCCTAGCCTATAAATACTCCCTAAACATGTTTGAAGAAGGGAAGGCCGTTTTTAGGATAGATACAACCAAAAAGGGTTGTTTTTAGGGCAGATTCAACAAAAGGAGGCGTTTTTGGAGATGAATTTCGACCTAAGAAGGCAAGAACACACCAGGAGCAAGGCAGAGATTTCTTCTATGAGTTTTTCACTTCCTTCTTCCTATTTTTATTATTGATTATGAATAATTAATTTGTTATCTAGAGTTTTGATAGAACCTTTTGTAGGATAAATTCTTGTTATGTTTTTATATAATTAAGCCTTTTGATTTTTCTCTACTTATTCAACTTTATTTTCATTGTTGTTAATTGAAGAGCTCTCAATTATATGGGCCAATTTAATGTATATATTGCTCGAGTAAGAGTACACATTTAGGTAGTTGTTGAACAACACCACTCCTAACGTAGTTGAGAGATCGATACAGAGGCTTTAAAAACGGGATTAGAGATAACAAAGTCTTGGTGCGATCTTAATGAGCGGTAAATTATTGCCAACTAGAGTAATTCGAGAGAATACGTCTAGTAAATTATGGTAGTTGCTCGAGAGAGAGCTATGCCAATCAAAGTACTCACGATTGGTAGAGAATACTTAAGCGAAATTACAAAAGACGTAGCGGGAAGGATTCCGACAATTGGGAAAATCATAACTCTAGACCTCCTTAGTTTTGTCTCCAGTTTCATCCTTGTAAGTTGATAATTTTACTACTTTATAATATTTGTTAGTTAATTAGAAGAAGGAAAAATCAAATCTTTATAATTAGGAAATTATTTTGACTTGTATTTCTTAGCAATATTGAACAACTGTAGCTAAGTCTTAGTTCTATGTGGGATTCGACTACGGACTTGTAAACCGGATTATATTTGCAATGGCCGCTTAGTCCTTTTTATAAGGCATAGTTTGGTGTGATCAAATTTGGCACCGTTGCTGGGGAACTAACGATGTAGCTGTAGGTGTACACACTGCTAGGTTTCAAGTTTGAGCTTTTATTTTTATTTTCTTGTATTTGATTTTTTTTAATTTTTGTTTTACTTGTTATTTTAGAAATATGACATCGTGGAATTATGGGTGTTTTGATGTTGGTAATTCTATTGCTGATCTTCCTTATGTGTATTGTGGAGGAAACCACCTATGGAAAAATTGTCTATGTATTCCAAAGAGCGAGTTATGTGCACCACCTAAATCTTACATGTGGAATGTATGTGTCATGACCCGAAATCCCCATCATCGGGACCGTGATGGCGCCTAACATTATACTTGCTAGGCAAGACAATGTTAGAGATTTATTAGCCAATTCTTTTACATTTTAGTAATTTAACAATAAGCAAGCTATAACAAGTCGAAATGAACGAGAAAATAGATATAACAGCTTTGATTATATACTACTACTACTACTACTACTACTACTAATACTACTACTACTACTACTACTACTACTACTACTACTACTACTACTACCCAGAATCGGGAGTCACAATTCACGAATACTCTAAGATTTTACTACAAGTATTTATCCGAAAGAAATACAACTGTTTGCGAAATAAAGAAACAGAAAGTATGAGGTATGGAAGGGGACGCCAGGGCCTGCGGATGCCAACAGGACTACCTTGGATCTCCTAGCAAGTGAATCCTACAGCCAACCTCTCGATCAGCTCGGAGTAGCTCAAAAATCTGCACAGGAAATGCAGAGTGCAGTATCAGTACAACCGACCCCATGTACTGGTAAGTGTTGAGCCTAACCTCGACGAAGGAGTGGCTACGACGGGGCACTCACAAAATAATCTGCATACAATATATAATAAAAGTAGAAAGGAAGACAAAATAAAATAAAGCAGTAACTTGCAAGAAGTAAATACAGTTCTCAAAGTATTTCATCAGTGTTCAGCTACTGCCAATCCTTAAGTGCAATTTAAGACTACCATACAGCTAACACAGTCTTATAAGCATATAGATTGTTGCGGCGCGCAACCCGATCTCACCGTACATATCATATTCCTCCCTTATTTCCTCTTAATAATATAAACAACAGAATATAAATAAAAGTGCTGCAGCGTGCAACCCGATCCCACCATATCACAATAATCACAATCACAATTCACCCTTATTCCACCACAATTCACCCTTATTACACATGTTACGGCGTGCAACCCGATCTCACCGTACAATATCAATTCACCCTTATTCCTCCTTAACATACCACCCTTATTCCTCATGTTGTGGTGCGCAACCCGATCCCACCGTACATATCACATCAATTACTCAATAAGTACAGAAATTTCACAATTCAAATCACAAAACACTTTACAATACGTAAACTTCAAACCAAAGAAACTGGGAAGCTTGTACACTATGAAACTTCACATAAGTAATACTTCTCAGCGAGACCAATCCAGAATATACCATAAAAGCACTGATACACCAGCTTAAGAAAATAATAGGAGACAATGAAGCTACAAAATAACTAATACCTTCAACAAAGGGAAACAATGTCTTACAAGTAGCAATTAGGCAAGGGAATACAAGTAAATCATGTAACAGTTAAGGCAGGGAAAAGGACAATATGAGAAGAACGAGAAGGAAACAAGAAAAAACAGATAATTTGGCGGCGAATAAGTACTCGTCACCTCACATATACGCCTCTCACATGAATTTCATATAGCAAATAGGTCGAGGGTTCCTAGTCCCTCACGTCAAAGTTAGACACAACACTTACCTCGCTCCACAGGCCACTCAATGCTCAATTACAACTTTTCCTCTAGAATCCACATCCAAACCACTCGTATCTAGCCATAATTAACTCAATAACATCCATTATTGCTAAAGAAACAAATTACAATGCATAAATTTTGATTTCCCAAACTTTTCTCCAAAAATTCAAAAATCGACGCAGGTCCGCTTGGTCAAAAATCGAGGTTCGGACCAAAACTCATTTACCCATTCACCCCCGAGCCCGATTTTGCAATTAGTTTTGAAATCCGACCTCAATTTGAGGTTTAAATCCCAATTTCCCAAAAATACCTAATTCTACCCAAACCCTCAATTTCTACCATGAAAATCCTAGATTTTAGGTTGAAAACTCATGAAATGTGATGGGTAATTGAAATAAAGTGGGTTAGGATCACTTACCAAAGTTTTGGGGAAGAAATGGTCTTGGAAGAATCGCCTCTAGGGTTCTAGGATTTAAAAATTTGAAGAATGGGAGAAAAATCCCGTCCAAAAATCATTTTGATCAGTTGCAGGTGTCGCATTTGCGACCTGGGGTTCGCAAATGCGAGCCCCGCAAATGCGAAGAACCTATCGCAAATGCGAAGGTCTCCCCATTCCTGATATCTTCTAGAATGCGAAGAAAACCTTGCAAATGCGACCATGGCAATTTTGCAAATGCGATCACTGCCTCCCCCTTCCCAATTCGCAAATGCGAAAACTATGAGGCCAGCTATTCTTCGCAAATGCGAGAAATAGACCTGCAGGGGTCGCAATTGCGATGCCTGATCTCGCAAATGCGAGATCAGAGGCCTGCACCAGATATTGCAAGATCAGCTATGTTCTATCTGTAGCCTATCTGAAACTCACCCGATCCCTCGGGGCTCCAAACCAAACACACACACAAGTCTAAAAACATCATACAAACTTGCTCGTGCGATAAAATCACCAAAATAACACCTAGAACTACGAATTGAACCCCAAATCACATGAAATTTTCAAAAAAACTTTGAAATTCGTATTTTCACAACCAGACGTCCGAATCACGTCAAATCAACTCCGTTTTTCATCAAAATTCATAGACAAGTCATAAATATGGTATTGGACTTATACGAGGTTCCGAAACCAAAATACGGACCCGTTATTCAAAAATTCACACTTTGGTCAAACATTTCAATTTCATTAAGCTTTAAACATTCAAATTTCGACATAAATCGATATCTCCGGCTAGGGACTTCAGATTTCAAATCCGGGCATACACCCAAGTCCCAAATCATGATACGGACCCACCGGGACCATCAAAACATGAATCCGGGTCTGTTTACTAAAAATGTTGATCGAAGTCAACTCAAAAAAGGTTTCGGATCACAGAATTAGGTTTAAATCATAAGATGACCTATGGGGTCATCACATTCTCCACCTGTAAAACAATTATGCATCTTCAAACAGACATAGAAAAGTACCTGAACTGGTGAATAGGTGGGGATATCTACTGCGCATGTCCGACTCGGACTCCCAAGTAGCTATCTCGACGGGCTGACCTCTCCACTGCACTCAGACTGAAGGATAACTCTTCGACCTCAACTGACGAACCTGCCGGGCTAGAATAGACACCAGTTCCTCCTCGTAAGCTTATATCTTTGTCCAACTGGACAGAGATGAAATCTAACACGTGGGACGGATAGCCGTGATATTTCCAAAGCATGAACACATGGAGTACTTGATGAACTACTGATAACCCCGGAGGCAACGCAAGCCTGTAAGCCACATCTCCCACTCTCTCTAGAATCTCAAAAGGTCTGATATACCTAGGGCTCAGCTTTCCCTTCTTTCAAACCTCATGACACCCTTCATGGGTGATACCCGAAGCAACACTATCTCCCCGACCATGAATGCAACATCACGAACTCTACGGTCAGCATAACTCTTCTACCTCGACTGGGCTGTGTGAAGTCGATCCTGAATAATCTTAACCTTATCCAAGGCATCCTATACTAGATCAGTACCCAACAACCGAGCCTCCTCTGGCTTGAACCATCCAACTGGCGACCGATACCACCTACCGTATAATGACTCGTAGGGTGCCATCTGAATGCTCGTCTGGTAGCTGTTGTTGTAGGCTAACTTTGCAAGGGGAAAGAAATGGTCCCACAATCCTCCGAAGTCTATAACACATGAGCGTAGCATATCCTCCAAGATTTGAATAGTACGCTCGGACTGTCCGTCTGTCTGAGGATGAAATGTTGTGTTCAACTCAACCCGCATACCCAACTCATACTGTACTGCCCTCCAGAAGTGCAAGGTGAACTGCGTACCTCGATAAAAAATGATAGACACAGGCACACCGTGAAGACGAACGATCTCACGAATGTAAATCTCTTCCAACCGCTCTGAAGAATAGGTAACAGCCACAGGAATGAAGTGTGCTGACTTAGTCAGCCTGTCCACAATGACCCAAGCAGTGTCAAAATTCCTCTGAGTCCGTGGGAGTCCAACAACGAAATCCATAGTGATACGCTCCCACTTTCACTTAGGAATCTCTATCTACTGAAGCAAGCCACCGAGTCTCTGATGCTTATACTTCACTGCTGACAATTCAGGCACCGAGCTACATAAGCAACTATATTCTTCTTTATCCTCCTCCACCAATAATATTGCTGCAAGTCCTGGTACATCTTGGCGGCGCCCGGATGAATAGAATACCGAGAACTGTGGGCCTCCTCAAGAATCAAATTACGAAGTCCATCCATATTAGGCACACAAACACGACCCAACATCCTCAAAACTTTGTCATCTCCGACAGTAACCTGCTTGGCACCACATTATCGCACTATGTCCCTAAGGACCAATAAATGAGGGTCGTCGTACTGCCGATCTCTTATACGCTCAAACAAAGAAGATCGAGCGATTGTGCAAGCTAGAACACAGTTGCGCTCTAAAATATCCAACCTCACAAGCTGGTTAGCCAAAGTCTGAACATCTGATGCTAGCAGCCTCTCACCGACTGGATGAACGCAAGGCTGCCCATACTCACTACCTTTCTACTCAATGCGTCGACCACCACATTGGCCTTCCCGGGATGGTATAATATGGTGATATCATAGTCTTTCAATAGATCCAACCACCTCCTCTGCCTCAAATTGATATCCTTTTGCTTGAACAAATACTTAAGGTTGCGATGATCCGTGAAAACCTCACACGACACGCTATAAAGATAGTGCCTCAAAATCTTCAGCGCATGAATAATGGATGTCAACTCTAAATCATGGACAAGGTAATTCTTCTCATGAACCTTCAACTGCCGAGATGCATATGCAATCACCCTACCCTCCTACATCAATACTGCACTGATCCCAATACGGGAAGCATCACAATATACCATGTAAGATCTTGAACCTGAGGGAAACACCAACACTGGCGCCGTAGTCAAAGCTGTCTTGAGCTTCTGAAAGCTCGCCTCACACTCGTCTGACCATATTAACGGGGCACCCTTCTAGGTCAACCTGGTCAATGGGGCTGCTATAGATGAGAAACCCTCCATAAATCGACGGTAATAGCCCGTCAAACCCAAGAAACTTCTGATCTCCGTGGCTAAAGTGGGTCTAGTCCAATTCTGGACTGCCTCAATCTTCTTAAGATCTACCTGAATGCCCTCTATTGATACGACGTGGCCCAAGAAAGTGATTGAATCCAACCAAAACTCGCACTTCGAAAATTTATCATACAACTGGTTATCTCTCAGAGTCTGAAGCACAATCTTAAGGTGTTTCTCATGCTCCTCTCGACTGCAGGAGTAGATCAAGATGTCGTCAATAAACACAATCACAAAGGAGTCCAAATAAGGCTTGAACACTCGGTTCATCAAATCCATGAATGTTGTTGGGGCATTTGTCAACCCAAAAGACATCACTAGAAACTCATAATGCCTGTACCGAGTCCGAAAAGTTTTCTAGGGACATCAGATGACCTAATCCTCAGCTGATGATAGCCCGATCTCAGATCAATATTTGAAAACACCTTGGCACCCTGAAGCTGATCAAATAAGTCATCAATCCTCGGCAATGGATACTTGTTCTTGATAGCGACTTTGTTTAACTGCCGATAATCTATACACATCCTCATAGACCCATCTTTCTTCTTCACAAATAACACATGTGCACCCCAAGGAGAGACACTAGGTCTAATGAAGCCCTTATCAAGCAAATCCTGCAAATTTTCCTTCAATTCTTTCAACTCTGGCAGGGCCATATGGTATGGCGGAATGGAAATGGGCTGAGTGCCCGGAGCCAAATCAATACAGAAATCAATATCCCTATCGGGCGGCATCCCCGATAGGTCTGCAGTAAATACCTCTGGAAACTCACGAACAACTGGCACGGAATCCATGGAAGGAACCTCTGCACTAGAATCACGAACATAAGCCAAATAAGCCAAACACCCATTCTCGACCATACACAGAGCCTCCATATAAGAGATAACCCTGCTGGTAGAATAGCCAGGAGTCCCTCTCCACTCTAATCGAGGCAACCTCGGCAAGGCTAAGGTCACCATTTTGGCGTGACAGTCCAATATAGCATGATAAGGTGACAGCCAATCCATACCCAGCTGGACATCAAAATCGACCATATCGAGGAGTAGAAGATCTACACTAGTCTCAAGACTCTTAATAGTGACCACACACGAAAGACACACACGATCAACAACAATAGCATCCCCGACAGGTGTGGACACATATACAAAGGCAATTAAAGAATCACGGGGCACAACCAAATAGGAAGCAAAATAAGATGACACATAGGAGTAAGTAGATCCCGGATAAAATAGAACTGAAGCATCTCTAGTGAAAACTGAAGCAATACTTGTAATAACAGAATCAAATGACTTAGCCTCAGGCCTGGAAGGAATAGCATAACATCGGGGCTGGGCCCCACCACTCTGAACCATATCCTTGGGACGACCTCTAGCTGGAGGGTCTCCACCTATAACGGCCTGACCTATACCTATAATAGTTTGACCCCTACCTCCAGCTACCTGATCCCTGCCTCTGGCTAGCTGAGCAGGCGGTGCTGCAACTGGTGTCAGAACCATGGCACGAGAACCCTGATGCTATGGTGAAACACGCAATAGTCTCAGACAGGTCCTCTTGATATGCTCATAACCACCAAACTTGAAACGTCTGTCCTGATACTGTGGCTGTGGAAACTGAGACTGATCCGAACGGGCCGGCTAACCACGGTAATAACTCTGAATAAGAGGTGCAATGATAGGAGTTGGTGGTGCACTGTATGTTGGCTGCCTAGAAGGAGGCACATAAGGACCATGACTCTCTGAAGCGTTGTGGGATGCCTGAAGCGCTGAATGGAACGGCCTGGGAGGATGGCCTCTACCAAAAGTACCTCTACCTTCAAATGAGGCGCCATTGAACCCACTGGAATGACGAGTTCTCTTGTCAGACCCATTACCTCCCTGTGAAAGAACCATCTCGACTCGCCTGGCGATATTGGCAGCCGCCTAAAAAGAAATCTCACTCCCAGTCTCCTTAGCCATCTGCAATCTGATAGGCTAAGCAATTGGGGGTTTGGGTAGAATAAGAGAATTTGTAAAAATCGAATTTTTACCTCGAATTGGGGGTGGATTTAGAAACTAATTACATACTCGTGCTTGGGGGTGAACGGGTAAACAGAATTTGGTCCGAACCCCGAATTTGGACCAAGCGGGCCTGGGGTCGATTTTTAACTTTTTTTTAGAAAACTTAGGAAAACAATAATTTTTCAGTAAAGTTAGTTTCTTTAGCATAAATTAATGATATTGAGATAATTATGATTAGATTCGAGCGCATTAGAGCAAAATTCTAAAGGAAAAGCGGTAATTGAGTAGTGAGTGGCCTGCGAATTTGAGGTAAGTGCTTGGTTTAACCTTGATTTGAGGGAATAGGAATCCCCATTGATATGTGAAATTACATGTGTGTGGTGTATAGGTGAGGTGACGAGTATCTATGCACCCCCAAATTATCTGCTTAACATGATCCTTTTCCCCATTTCCAATTATCTGCTTAACATGATCATGATCACTGATGTTTATATGTCGACTTGGATTCGTTAACTTATTGTTAAATATTATTTCAAGTATTTTGGAAGTGTTGGATGTTCTCTTGACTTTGTTATGTTACATAAGGATTGAGTTGGATGTCAGTGTTACGATATGTATAAAATTTCCGGTTGATTTCGTTGTGAAATGATAATTAATGAAGTTTATGAGTTTTACAGCTTCTATTTACAATTGTTGATACAAAAATTGTGAAATGCTTGGCCTGAATTGTGAAAGTTTTCGTAAATAAACTGATATGATATGTCTGGTCGGAGCGGGTTGCACACTGCAACAAGGAGTGATAAGAGTGGACAAGTGGGATCGGCTTGCACACCACAACAGGAGAAATAAGGGTGATATATATATAGGGATGAACAATAAGGGTGGACAGGTGGGAGCGGGTTGCGCCGCAACAAGGAGCGATAAGGGAGAATAATTATGTTTTACTGATTTTCAAAAATAAGGATTTGGAAAACTCCGGTTTTATTAAGAAGGTTTTCATACTCTGATTTTGTTGTGATTTTAAATTGAAACTTGAAAATTTTGAGGAGTTGATTATAGTTGATATCTGAAAAGAGTTATCCGAGTTATTTTTTTTACTGTTGCAAGTTACTGGTTATTTAGTTATTATTATTATTATTATTATTATTTCTTTCTTGCTTTATTATATATATTGTTCACAGGTTATATTGTTAATGCCTCACCGTAGCCTCGTCACTACTTCGTCAAGGTTAGGCTCGGCACTTACTCAGTACATGAGGTTGGTTGTACTGATACTACACTCTGCACTCTTTTGTGCAGATCCAGGTACCAGTCAGAGTTAGGAAAACTTAGTAGATGACATCATCGTTCGGAGACATGAGGTAGATCTGCTGGTGTCCGCAGATTCCTGGAGTCTTCTCTAAATTTTATAGATACTGTTTTATTTCATTCAAAACAGATACATAATTCTTTCAGCCATTACTTATAGTATTCTTAGTGGTTCGTGAATTGTGACACCAGACACTGGGGTAGTCTTATAGTTATTTATTTAGTTCGTGGTTTGGCTTATTTATTCATTTATTTATTTTATTCGTGAATTTATGCATTGGAATTAATAAATTTAGTTATTTCTGAATTGTCCTGTTACAATTAAATAGACTTTAATAGGAAATAATTAAATAATTTCTAACATTGGCTTGCCTATCAATTGTGGTGTTAGGCGCCATTACTATCCCTAAGGTTGGGAATTTGGGTCGTGACAAGTTGGTATCAGAGCACTAGGTTGCATAGGTCTCACAATTCACGAACAAGCTTGATAGAGTCTGAAGGATTGGTACGGAGACGTCTGTACTTATATCTCAGAGGTTATGAAGTTAAGAACAAACTCAGTTTTTATTTCTACTCTGTCGTGCGATTCTTGGTATCTCAAATACTGATTGAACTCTTCTACTCTCTTGCATATAGCGAGAACACGTGCTTCTTCTTTCGCTGACCAACAATCTGGTCTTCCAGCAGCAGCAACTCCTATTAGGGGAAGAGGTCGAGAGTACGTCAGAGGCCGAGGTAGGGGTAGGACACAACCTACTGCTCAAACAGCAGCTCCAATTGCGGAGCCCCAGATTGAGATTGATGGGGGGCTCCCGCTCAGTTACAATTAAATAGACTTTAATAGGAATTAATTAAATAAGTTCTAACATTGGCTTGCTTAGAAATTGTGGTGTTTGGCGCCATTACTATTCCTAAGGTTGGGAATTTGGGTCGTGACAAGTTGGTATCAGAGCACTAGGTTGCATAAGTCTCACAATTCACGAACAAGCTTGAAAGAGTCTGAAGGATTGGTACGGAGACGTCTGTACTTATATCTCAGAGGTTATGAAGTTAAGAACAAACTCAGTTTTTATTTCTACTCTGTCGTGCGATTCTTGGTATCTCAAATACTGATTGAACTCTTATACTCTCTTGCATATAGCGAGAACACGTGCTTCTTCTTTCGCTGACCAACAATTTGGTCTTCCAGCAACATCAACTCCTATTAGGGGCAGAGGTTGAGAGTACGTCAGAGGCCGAGGTAGGGGTAGGACACAACCTACTGCTCAAACAGCAGCTCCAATTGCGGAGCCCCAGATTGAGATTGATGGAGGGCTCCAGCTCAGACCTTTCCAGCTGGACCAGCTCAGGTCCCAGAGGGGTTTATTGCTACCCCAGACTTCAGGATGCTTTGGTCCGATTAGTGGGCCTTATGGAGACTGGCGCACTCCCTGTTGCAGCAGCCGCATCTCAGGCTGGAGGAGGGGTCCAGACTCCTGATCAGACTACTCCTCAGATCCAGACCCCAGCAGCCAACCCAGTTGGGGTATTTTAGACAGTTGTTGCAGCCCTGATTTACTGAGGGAGCAGCTATGACTTCCGATGCTTTGTAGAGATTGGACAGGTTTATCAAACTTTTCCCAGTTCACTTCAGTGGTGCTACTTCAGAGGATCCTCAGGAATATCTGGACAACTGTCATGAGGTTCTTCATAATATGGGTATTTTGGAGACCAATGGAGTCGACTTCGCCGCGTTTCAGATGATTGGTTCCGCCAAGAAATAGTGGAGGGATTATTTGTTGACTAGACTAGATGGGTCACCTACTCTGACTTGGGATCAGTTTTCTCACCTCTTTTTGGAGAAGTTTTTGCCTATCACTACCAGAGAAGAGAAACATCGTCAGTTTGAGCGTCTTCAGCAGGGCGTCATGACAGTTACCCAGTATGAGAATCATTTTGTGGATTTAGCTCGGCATGCTATTCTTCTATTTCCTACAGATAGGGAGAGGGTTAGGAGATTTATTGAGGGCCTTGCCCAGCCCATCAGGTTGCATATGGCTAAGGAGACAGGGACTGAGATTTCATTTCAGGATGCGGCCAATGTGGCCAGGAGAGTTGAGACGGTTCTCGGTATGGGAGGTCAGGGTTCAGACAAGAGACCTCACTATTCCGATAGATTTAGCGGTGCCTCGTATGGAGGCGCAGATACTTAGGTTAGAGGCCATTCTTCTAGGCCATTTAATTCAGCACTTCAGACATCCCATGGTGCCTCAGGTGGTCGTGGCTCTTTCTTCCATTATTCTTATCAGTCAGCCCCTACCAGAGCACCTCTTCTTTAGAGTTTTTATCGTGGTCACCAGGTTCGTCATGGTCAGCCTCAGTATCAGGATGGTTGTTATGAGTGTGGTGAGTATGGGCACATTCAGAGATCTTGTCCGAAATTCTTGGTTAATCAACCTCAGTACCAGAATTCTCGTGCTAGAGTTCCGGCACCAGCTGCAGCACCACCTGCCCAATCAACCAGGGGTAGGGGTCAGGTAGTCAAAGGTAGAGGTCAGAATGCTAAAGGTGAAGGTCAGCATACTAGCGGTGGAGGCCAGCCCATTAAAGGTGGAGAACCACCATCAAGGGTCCTCCCGGTGATGCAGTTCAAGGTGGTGGAGCCCAGCCCCGATTATATGCATTTCCAGCCAGACTCGAGGCAGAGTCCTCCGATGTAGTTATCACAGGTACCATTTCAGTTTGTAATAAAGATGCTTCAGTTTTGTTTGATCCGGGGTATACTTATTCTTATGTGTCATCCTATTTCGCCTCGTATTTGGTTGTGCCCCGTGATTCTTTGAGTGTCCCTATTTATGTGTCTACACAGGTGGGAGATGCTATTGTTGTAGATCGTGTATATCGTTCGTGTGGTCATTATTGAGGGTCTTGAAACTAGTGTAGACCTTTTGCTTCTTGACATGGTCGATTTTGATGTCATATTGAGCATGGATTGGTTGTCACCTTATTATGCCATCTTGGACTGTCACGCCAAGACAACTACTTTAGCTTTGCCAGGATTGCCTCGGTTAGAATGGAAAGGGACTCCTGGTCATTCTCCCAGCAGAGTGATTTCTTATGCCAAGGCTCTTCACATGGTTAAGAAAGGATGTTTGGCTTATTTGGGTCATATCCATGATTCTGATGTCGAGGTTGCTTCAATAGAGTCAGTGCCTATTATTCGGGAGTTTCCCGAAGTGTATCCTGTAGACCTGCCGGGGATGCCACCCGACAGGATATCGATTTTTATATTGATGTTGCTCTGGGCACTCAGCCCATTTCTATTCCTCCATACTGGATGGCCCCACCAGAATTGAAAGATTTGAAAGTACAGTTGCAAAACCTGCTTGATAAAGGTTTTGTCAGGCCTAGTGTCTCGCCCTGGGGTGCACCGATTTTGTTCGTAAAGAAGAAGGATGGATTGATGAGAATGTGTATAGATTACTGACAGTTGAATAAAGTTATTATCAAATATAAGTATTCATTGCCGAGAATTGATGATTTATTTGATCAAATTCAGGGTGCCAGTGTGTTTTCAAAAATTGATATGAGATCGGGCTACCATCAGTTGAAGATTAGAGTGTCTGATGTTCCTAAAATATCTTTTCGGACAAGGTGTGGGTACTATGAATTTTTGGTGATGTCTTTTGGCTTGACTAATGCCCCAACAACCTTTATGGATTTGATGAATCGAGTTTTCAAGCCTTATCTGGATTCCTTCGTAATTGTGTTCATTGACGATATTCTTATACACTCCCGCAGTCGGGAGGAGCATGAACAACACTTCCGTATAGCACTCCAGACTTTGAGGGATAATTAGTTGTATGCAAAATTTTCAAAGTGTGAATTCTGGTTAGATTCACTAGCTTTCTTGGGTCACGTCGTATCAGCAGAGGGTATTCGGGTATATTCTAATAAGATAGAGGCAGTCAAGAACTGTCCTAGACCCACTTCAGCCACGGAAATCAGGAGCTTTTTGGGTTTGGCGGGATATTACCGTCACTTTGTGGAGGGGTTCTCGTCTATAGTATCCCCAGTGATGAGATTGACTCAGAACGGTGCCCTATTTAAATGGTCGGATGAGTGTGAGGTGAGCTTCCAGAAGCTCAAGATAGCCTTTACTTCAGCACCGGTATTGGTGTTACCATCAGGTTCAGGATCTTTCACGGTATATTGTGATGCTTCCCAATTTGGGTTGGGAGCGGTATTGATGCAAGAGGGCAGGGTGATAACATATGCGTCTCGGAAGTTAAAGATTCATGAGAAGAATTATCATGTCCATGACTTAGAGTTGGCAGCCATTGTTCATGCGTTGAAAATATGGAGGCACTATCTTTATGGCGTGCCATGTGAGGTTTACACGGATAATTGTAGCCTCCGCTACTTGTTCAAGCAAAAGGATCTTAATTTGAGACAGATGAGATGGCTAGAGTTATTGAAAGATTACGACGTCACTATATTGTATCATCCAGGAAAGGCCAATGTGTTGGCCGATGCATTGAGTAGGAAAGCAGTAAGTATGGGAAACCTTGCATGTATTCCAGTTGGTGAGAGACCGTTAGCTTCAGATATTCATACATTGGCTAATCAGTTCGTGAGGTAGGATATTCCGCCCAACCATGTTCTATCTTGTACAGTTGCTTGGACTTCCTTATTCGAGCGTATCAGAGATCGGTAGGATGATGACCCGCACTTGATGGTCCTTAGGAACACCGTTCGGCACAATGGTGCCAAGAAGGTTACAGTTGGAGATGATGGTGTTTTGAGGATCCAGGGTCATATATGTGTGCTAATGTTGATGGTCTTCGTGAGTTGATTCTTGAAGAAGCCCACAGTTCTAAGTATTCTATTCACCCGGGTGCTGCCAAGATGTACCGGGACTTGCGACAGCACTATGGTGGCGAATGATGAAAGAGGATATTGTTGCTTATGTGGCTCGTTGTTTGAATTGCCAACAACTCAAATATGAGCATCAGAGACCCGGTAGTTTACTTCAGCAAATAGAGATTCCTGAGTGGAAGTGGGAGCGTATCACTACGGACTTCGTTGTTGGACTCCCACGGACTCAGAGGATGTTCGGCGCCGTTTGGGTTATTGTGGATAGGTTGACTAAATCAACATATTTCATTCCAGTGGCAAGTACTTACACTTCGGAGCGGTTGGCAGAGATATATGTTTGAGAGATTGTTCGCCTTCACGGTGTGCCCTTGTCTATCATTTCTGATCAAGGTACGCAGTTTGCCTCGCACTTTTGGAGGGCAGTTCAGCGAGAGTTGGGTACCCGAGTTGAGTTGAGCACAACATTTCATCCTCAGACGGACGGATAGTCCGAACGTATTATTCAGATCTTGGAGGATATGCTACGCGCTTGATTTATAGATTTTGGGGGTTCTTGGGATCAATTCTTGCCATTAGCAGAGTTTGCCTACAATAATAGTTATCAGTCGAGCATTCAGATGGCTTCCTATGAGACGTTATATGGTAGACGGTGTAGATCTACAGTTGGGTGGTTTGAGCCGGGAAAGGCTCGGTTATTGGGTACAGACTTAGTTAAGAGGCCTTAGATAAAGCAAGATTATACAGGATCGACTTCGTGCAGCTTAGTCTAGGCAAAAGACTTACGCCGATCGAAAGGTTCGAGATGTGAAATTCATGATTGGAGAGAGAGTATTACTTCGGGTATCACCCATGAAGGGTGTTATGAGATTTGGAAAGAAGGGTAAGTTGAGCCATAGGTATATCGGGTCATTTGATATTCTTGATAGAGTGGGAAAGGTATCTTATAGACTTGCGTTTCCTCCAGGGTTATCCTCAGTCCATCCGGTATTTCATGTATCTATGCTCCGGAAATATCATGGTGACTCGTCCCATGTGTTAGATTTCAGCCCTGTCCAATTGGACAAAGATTTGACTTATGAGGAGGAGTCGATATACATTCTAGGCTGGTAGGTTCCTCAGTTAAGGTCAAAGAGTTATTCTTCAGTTCAAGTGCAGTGGAAGGGTCAGCCCGTTGAGGCAGCTACTTAGGAGTCCGAGTCGGACATGCAGAGTAGATATCCGCACTTATTTGCCAATTCAGGTAATCTTCTATGTCTGTTCGAGGAAAAACATTTGTTTTAGAGGTGGAGATTGTGATGACCAAGGAGTCATTTTATGAATTGAGACTCCATTCCATGCTCATTAGCCTTAAAAAGTCTAATTTTAATTACCTCGATTTGCATACACAATGCGGGCGTGAAACCGGAAAGCTTTTATGTGAAAATATGAGAAATAGTAATTTTTGAAATTTAAAATTTGGTTTTAGTTGACTTTGTTCAACATTTTAGTAAACGGACCCGAATCTGTGTTCCGACGATCCCGGGAGGTCTGCAGTAAAATATGGGACTTGGGCGTATACCCAGAATTGAATTCCGAGGTCCCTAACCATAGAAATCAATTTTTAATATTTTGCTGTATTTTTAATGAAATAAAGTAATGAATTAATGTTTGAAACCATTGGTATCGGTACCGTATTTTGGTTCCGAATCCCGGTACAGATTTGTTATAGTATTTAAGTACTATCTGTGAAATTTGGTGAGATGTGTCTGGTGGGAGCGGGTTGCACGCTGCAACAAGGAGTGATAAGGGTGGACATGTGGGATCGGTTTGCACGCTGCAACAGGAGAAATAAGGGTGATATATATATAGGGAGGAGCAATGAGGGTGGACAGGAGGGAACGGGTTGCACGCCGCAACAAGGAGCGATAAGGGAGAATAATTGTGTTTTACTGATTTTCAGAAATAAGGATTTGGAGAACTCCGGTTTTATTAAGAAGGTTTTCATACTCTGATTTTTATTGTGATTTAAATTGAAACTTGGAAATTTTTAGGAGTTGATTATAGTTGATATCTAAAAAGAGTTATCCGGGTTTTTTTTTACTGTTCCAAGTTACTGATTATTTAGTTTATTATTATTATTTATTTCTTTCTTTATTATATATATTATTCACAGGTTATATTGTTAATGCCCCGCCGTAGCCTCGTCACTACTTCGTCGAGGTTAGGCTCGTCACTTACTCAGTACATGGGGTCGGTTGTACTGATACTACACTCTGCACTCTTTTGTGCAGATCCAAGTACCGGCCAGAGTTAGGAGATCTTAGTAGCTGACATCATCGTTCAGAGACACGAGGTAGACCTGCTGGCGTCCGCAAATTCCTGGAGTCTTCTCTAAATTTTATAGACACTGTTTTATTTCATTCAAAACAGATACATAGTTCTTTCAGCCATTATTTGTAGTATTCTTAGTGGTTCGTGAATTGTGACACCAGACCCTGGGACAGTCTTATAGTTATATATTTAGTATGTGGTTCGGATTATTTATTCATTTATTATTTTATTCGTGAATTTATGCATTGGAATTAATAAATTTAGTTATTTCTGAATTTTCTTGTTACAATTAAATAGACTTTAATAGAAATTAATTAAATAAGTTCTAACATTGGCTTGCTAGCAAGTGTGGTGTTATGCACCATCACGATCCCTAAGGTTGGGAATTTGGGTTGTGACATTGAGTGACTAAAGTCTAACAAAAATATATGTATGTGTGTGTGTATATATAGGTCTTTTTATTATTTCAGATAGTAATAATCCCTCGTGATTTTTCTTTATGTGGCGGTTCTTTTCCATGGGATGTAGTTGAACCGGGTAGTAGTTTTTATTTTTATTTTTTTTTTGTTTTTAGAGTTGAATAAGATTTAGGGAATAAAATAAGAAAGATGAAATTTCTAGGCGCCCTTTTGGATTGTTTGATAGTAGCATATTTAGGCACTAACACGTGTATTACCTTCCTTATGGTTTGAAGTTAGTTATGATGCCTTGTTGAGTTAGATGGCATGTTTATTGATGCCTATATATCATTTTCTTGGCTTGTGTCACTTTGTGCTTAATGCTTAATATTTTATGGCTCCATGAATACTTGTAATTGTTTGACAATTGGAATAGAACCGTCCTAAGTGATTCATGTGTCATGTGTGGTGAGAAATTGTATAGTCTGTGTCATTTCATTAGAGTCTAGAACTTGCCCGACATGTGAGTTGAAACGAAATTTTAGGTTTTGCTCGGTTTGAAAAATAATTTTAGGTTTTGTTTGATTTGCTTTGAGCTTAATGCTTACCACAAATAAAAATTATCCCTAGTCAACCCTTTTGAGACTATAAACTTTTATTTGGCAACCACATTACAAGCCTATACCCCTTTGTTCTTAATCGTCATTGTTTTGATTCTTTTACCTCTTAAAGTACTTTAATTGTAAAATGAGCGCTAAAAGAAGTAAGTATGAAACTTGGGTGGCTTTTGAGTGGAGCCAATGAAAGAAGAAAATGTGCACTTGTATTGTAAGGAATACACCACTAGCAGGAAGGGTAGAAAAAAATATTGTTGAAAAGAAAAAAAATGTAGCAAATAAAAATAAGCATATCTTGTACTTGCTAGTGTGTGTGAATTAATGTAGTGCTTAACAAAGAGGAAGTATTTTTTAGGGTGATAATGTTTGTGAAATTGAAGTAGATTGAAGAATTTGCGCTTAAAGTTTATTATGTGATGTGTTAAAGTGCTTGGGAGGATGAATTACTTATCCAAAATATATCTTACCCTTCACATATCCCGCGTTTCAACCATGGAAAAATCCTAGTTGATTTTAGATCGAGCAAGCTTACATTAGTAGAAGTTTACATAATGGGAAAGTCTATGGTACTTTGTGAGTGCATGTGACTTCTTTGTGAGAGTGAGCAATTTTTTTGATTTATCTAAGTCATACAATATATTTGAGCATTTGATTCGAGTGTGTGGATTGAACTTACTCTCATGTTCTTGATGTGAGGGCACATGATTTCACAAAAGATAGGTGACGTTATTAGATGTCTCTATGATGTTAAATGTTCAAGCCATGAATGCATTGTGATACAGAGTCGTTTGTGAGGTCAGGATTGTTACAAACATGTTGCCTTATGTTGAATAAATTTTTGAAGTATGGTATAAAGTAAAGGGAAGTGTGTGTTGAAGGCATATGCTAAAGCTTAATTTGTGGTTGACTCGAGGACGAGCAACGTTTAAGTGTGGGGTGGTGATGTTAGGCCAAAATGCTATACTTTTAGTACTATCCTTACATGTTAGTTAGTGGTTAATTGTGCGACATTTGAGGTAAATTATGTTGTTTTAAGTGTAGGAGCATCGGAAGACAAAGACAAGTGAAGGTTGCACAAAAAGAGGACGAAAAGGCAAGAAAAGAGCATAAAAATGACAAGTACCTGGTCTATAGCCAGGTTAACCGCGCTTAGACCAAGTTTCGCGAGGTCTATAGCCAGTTTGACCGCGCCAAAAATCAGGCTTCGCGAGGTCTATAGCCAGCTTGACTGCGCTGCAGACCAGGCTTTGTGAGGCCTATAGCCAGGTTGACCACGCTATATATAGACCAAGTTTCGCGAGGTCTATAGTCAGGTAATTAAAAGTCGCGGGTTAAAAGACTCCGACCCGAATTTGGACTCATCCCTATCCTATAAATATTACCTAAACATGTCTGAAGAAGGGAGGGCCGTTTTTAGGGTGGATACAACCAAAACGGGTTGTTTATAGGGCAGATTCAACCAAAGGGGTCGTTTTGGAGATGAGATTTCGACCTAAGGAAGAAAGAACACGCCGAGAGCAAGGAAGTGATTTCTTTTATGATTTTTTTACTTTCTTCTTCCTATTTTCATTATTGGTTATGAATTCTAGTATTGTAGTTTTTCATACTATTATAAATAGCTAATTTGTTAACTAGAGTTTTGGTAGAACCTTTTGTAGGATAAATTCTTTTTTTTTAAATTGAGCCTTTGATTTTTCTCTACTTGTTCAACGATATTTTCATTGTTGTTAATTGAAGAGCTCTCAATTAACTGGGCTATTAATGTGTACATTGCTCGAGAGAGAGTACACATTTAGGTAGTTGTTGAGTAACACCACTCCTAACGTAGTTGAGAGATCGCTACGGAGGGTTTAAAATTATAGAAAATGAAGCCTTGGTGTGATCGTAGTGAGCAGTAAATTAGTGTCAGCTAGCGTAGTTCGAGAGAATACATCTAGTAAATTGTAGCAGTTGCTTGAGAGAGAGCTACGACAATCAAAGTACTCACGATTAGTAGAGAATACTTAGGCGAAATTACAAAAGACGTAGCAGGAAGGATTCCGACAATTGGAAAAATCATAACTCTAGACCTCCTTAGTCTTGTCTCCAATTTCATCCTTGTTAGTTGATAATTTTACTACTTTATAATATTAGCTAGTTAATTAGTAGAAATAAAAATCAAATCTTTATAACTAGAAATTATTTGGACTTGTGTTTTTTAGCAGTATTGAACAACTGTAGCTAAGCCTTAGTAATCTGTGGGATTCGACCCTGGACTTATAAACTGGATTATATTTATAACTACCACTTATCCCATTTTATAAAGCATAGTTGGACGTGATGAACCTGCAATCATGGAGTCTGAAAATCATTTATGGGCTGCAGGCATAGCTACGTACCGTTGGAGAATATATTGTGTGCATAAAATAATTATATTTAGTATATAGACTTTTATATACGTAAATTAAATCTTATACTAAGCAAAAATTTTGATTTTGCCGCCGAGTAATGCAAGCAAAATTTGGTTATGGTATTGTTCGTGCAAATGTGGAGAAAAGGACAGCTGGCGATTGAATAAATAACGTAACTGGCGATAGTTGAAGCAATCTGAACCATATTCACCACTTTGCTCAAATCCCTTAATCATCACCTTATGATACCTCATGGATCAAGCTCATTTCTAAAAAATAGTAAATCAAAAGAGATAATTTACCCAATATAAGAGGATCAAATTTGGCACTTGTACTATTTGTGCAACTTCTCAGATCTATACTCCATCACGTTGTTTAGTTCGTTTTGGTTATCGTGCTTTCCAATTGTTACTATTTGGGAGTACTACTTGTTCTTTTCTCCCTCTATTTTTCTTCTTCTAAGGCGAGGGACTGTTGAAAACGGTCTCTATATCTTTACTAGGTAGGAGTAAGATTTGTGTACACAATAATCTTTTTAGAACCCGGCACACCTGTGATAATTAGGAGTTACAAACATGCGGGCAGGTTGAATATGGGCAGGTCAAAAACGGGTAATGCAAAACGGTAAATTATCTGACGCGATCTATATTTTATACGGATAAAAAATAAGTTAATAGACAGATAATATGGATATTCATGATATTCATGACTTCTTGAATATGATCATTTTTGGGAAAATTCCTACTCTCCGAAACTTGAGGAACCCATTTAAGACTTTAAATGTAAAAGTTAAACTCATTAGTTATTCATTAATTATATATCCATTTTCTAAATGGATAATATGATTCTTATTCATATTTGACCCGTTTTAAAAAAGTTAATTATCAAACCCATTTTTAGTGGATAATATGTGTGAATATGTTTCCTTGTATCCATTTCGCCACCACTAGTGTGAATCTATCTATATATAATAGGAAAAGCAAATTCATATTATTATGCCAAGTGTCAAAATAATAACTAAACATGTGTCAACTTTTTGGACAAACCTCCAATGAACTGGGAGGTTAAAAAATAATTTAAAATAGAAATAATTTTAAATAATGAAATATTCACAAAGAATTGGGGAAAAAAGAAAATAAATACCTGATACAATTCAAAAAGAATAAACACGACTGTCCCTCCCCCGTCTTTGTTCAAAACCTGCAGTTGAATTATGTTTTCCACTTTTTGGACAAACCTCCAACTAACGTGGAGGTTAAAAAATAATTTAAAATAGAACACCTGATACAATTCAAAAGGAATAAACGAGTGTCTCGGTGTCTCCCCCCCTCCCCCCTTCGTTAAAAACCTGTAGTTGAATTCTATATTATTAAATAAATTAAATTAAAAGATAAGAAATCTCTCCATGATCCCACGAAATGCGAAAACGGATGCATAAAAGTAACAATTAAACCTGTAAAAATTAAGATATATTAATTACAAAGAAATAGGGGAGGGGGGAAGAAGAAAAACTGTTACAATTCAAAAAATACTAAACGACGGTGTTTTTTTTTTCTTTTTTCCCCACGTTTCTTTGTTAAAAATCTACAGTGAATTCTATATTATTTAATTAAATTAAATTAAAAGATAAAAATCCCGCGATCCCACGAAATTGCAGAATCAAGCCTACAAAAAGGGTAACAAATTAACATAGCAAAAATTATTGCAGAGATCAGTGTTTTCTTCTTGGGAGAAGTTTAAAACTCATCTAATTTCATCAAATGATGACTAGATCGAACAACCATAGATTGTTCTACTATTTCAGTTAATATGAATGGCAGGAGATTTGTACAAATAATGATCAAATCGAAGGACCACCGATTCCGATGACAGATTTGTGATGACCCAAAAATGTCATCTTTAATTTAAACAATCATTTTTGTGTTTTATGAAGATGTAGGGAGCTTACCAGCTATGAGTTATGTATCACTTGAATAGTTGATGTTAATGTCATTCCTTTTCTAGAGATATATTTCTTATGAGGCCACTGTTAGTATTGTTTTCATGTTATGCTACGTTGATTGGATTATATATGTGTTGTTAGGATTGATTTTTGAAATTCTGTGGCAGGTGGATAGACCCAGTTACAAAGGATACTCTAGCAAAATTTTTGGAAATTTTGAAAAGTTAGTAAAATTTGGGAAATTGAAATGTGCGAAGAAGAGATAAGTTATGCTATGTGTTAGGGGGAGGACTCTACTTCTCATTCGAGGACTATTAACATGACGGATACCTATTGAATATGATAATAAGTGTACGAAGCATATTATAAGTGATATGGGGTCTAAGGAAAGTCCTAAGCCTAAGCCAAGTTGGAAAATTTCAAAATAGACTAAAGTTCCAAAAGACTACGCACAAGACCGAATTTGGACGAGCATATATACATTTATATAAGGCTTTATGTGATGAAAAACCTATCAAATGAAATATCTTTAAGTCTAGTTTCTAACGCTGCAAACCGTTCGTCATTTGGACACTCCTACAAGAAGTTATGACCAAATTACCAAACGTTGGCAGAATTTGTACTACCGCTGCCCCACGCGGCGCCCGATGCGCCGCACCTGTAGGAAATTCCAGAACGCTCCGAAATTTCATTTCCAGACACTTTTTGCACGGCCGCCCCGCGGCGCCCTACGCGCCGCAGCTGTACAAAAATGAATTTTTATGACCCGAACCCCATTTCATTTAACTCGATTGGGGTTCATTTTTGGGGCAATTTCTGGTGTTTTAGAGAGAAGGGAGAGCGATTCTAGAGAGAGAAAAGAGGAGAAATAAAGATTTCACTACTCTTTCTTGAATCAAACATTGAAATCGCATCAAAGGGTTGCTAAGGCTTCAAAGATGTAAGAATTTCTTTCCCCAATTCTTCAATTTCAAAATCCAACTAGAGATGGGTAATTAGTAAGATGATTCTTGGATGTGAGAGTATTAGTTATACATACATGTATCAATAAGGTTTGTGGGAATATTGTTGAGTTCAAATGGGTAAAGATTGGGTTGAAAATGGTAAAAATCTTCAAAGACTTTAATTGAGGATTTCAAAGGTAATCTGATGTCGGAATTCGATAATTTTTGCATGGTTGAACTCGTATCGGAACAGATGTTCGGATTTTATGAGTTTTTCCGGGATTCGAGATGTGGGTCCCACTGTCAATTTTTTTAAAGTGAATTTTGGATTTTAATCCGAAAAAAATAATTTCATATGGAATTAATTCCTACGATTCGTATTGAGTATATTGAATTGTTTGTGACTAGATTTGAAGCTTTTGAACGTGAATTTGCGAAGCAAAGGTTTATTGGAATTTTGAATTTGGTTGTGAAGTGAGGTAAGTGTCGTGGTTAACCTTGACTTGAGGAAATTAAGAACCCTCAGATTATGTGATATATCAATTTCCTGTGAGCGGCGTATACACGAGGTGACGAGTACTTATGCGCCGCCGAATTATTTGTTTTTCCTATTTTCCCGATTTTCCTTAATTATCTCTTTCCCTCTCTTAGTTGTTATATGCTCTAAATGTATTTCCATGCTTAACTACTACATGTTAATCAATGTCTTCTCCTGTTAATAATGTTAGATCTTTTCATAGTTACATGATCTCCTGCTATTTGTTTTAGTTGGTTTATTTGTACCTTCTAGTTGTAAATTTCTGGATTGATTTCGCTGTATAGTATTACTTATGTAGATTCTAATATTGTACAAGAATCCTATTTGGTTCAGTTTGGTATTTATTTATCGTAAAAGCTTTCCGTTATTTGAATTGTTAATTTTACTGTGCACATTGAGTACTTGGTATTGATATGGTGAGATCGGGTTGCACGCCACAACAGGTGAAATAAGAGTGGCTTGACATGGTGGAATAAGGGTGAATCCGTACTGTACGGTGGGATCAGGTTTCACGCCGCAACAAGTGGAATAAGGGTGGATTGTTAATTGAAATAAGAGTGAATTATGATACTGATATTGTGATATGGTGGAATCGGGTTGCGCGCTGCAACACACACACACGCAGATATATATATATATATTGATCACGCTCAACTATGTCTTATAGAAAGACTAAACGGGTGTTGCAAATATAATCCGGGGT